>MU404257.1:9234-27346 GCA_022695795.1 Biscogniauxia marginata
ATAAATAAAATAATCTTATAAATAAAATAATCTTATAAATAAAATAATCTTATAAATAAAATAATCTTATAAATAAAATAATCTTATAAATAAAAAATTATTATTATTATTAATGTAACATATAAATAAATAAGCTATATAAACGAGTAAACTAGTTTTTATAATTATTACACTTTTAATTATTAAAAATGATTTATATAATATCGAAATTAATTAATAATTATTATTATTTAAGTTGTTTATTTAACTTTATACTTTAAAAACTAAATACCTTTTTATATTAAATATTTAGTTTTTTAAAGCGTAATTTATATCAATTAATTAATGATATTTTCCAAGTTAAAACTCTTTAAAATTGAAATAAAGAATTAATAATAAATAAAATTAATTAAAACTCCTCGAAATTTAAATCGCTAAAAATATTTTTATTTATCATATAAATACACGTATTATAATTAATTTAATTATATATATTATATTGCTTTTATTTAATTATTACTTTTTTCGAGGCTTTTTTATTTTTAATTTTATATTATTTATTAAAAATATCATTTATTTTTTGAAAACGAGTAATTTTATTTCGTAATAAAAATATTTTATATATTACTATTAAAATAAGGTTTATAAATTAATTATAAATATTTATAATACAATTAAATTATAAGAACACCTTATAAGTTATTATAAATGTTTTAACTTTTTAAAATACTTAATTTACATCAAGATTAAAAATACATATACAGTATTTATATAAATAAATATAAATAATATAATAACAACCTTTTATAAATTTAATTAAAAGGGTTTTTATATAATATAAATATAATAACGATTTATTAAATTTTATAAGTAATTATTATATATTTATTTTAAATTTTTAAAATATACGAGGTTAAAAAATTAAAACTTATATAATAATAATTCAAATATATAAAATATAATGATATTTATTAATAATAATTTTCGAAATTAATAAAATAATAACTTTTATAATTATTTAAAATTAAAAATATATAATTATTTTTAAAAAGTTTTCGTGTATTTATAAAAATGCTTTATAAAATTTATATTAAATTTATTTATAATTTAATTATTATGTAATATTATATATAATAATATAATATAATTAATAATGTTTATAATTTAAATAATTATAATTTATTTTTAATTATTTATATCGGTTTATATTTATTATTATTATATTAATTTTAATAATATTTATAATTATAAACTTTATTTTATTAAAATTATATAACGTGTTTTATAAGCAAGTAAGCCACACAAGCGAGTAGGTTATTTAATTTCTTATACAAAATCGACTTTTTTAAAAATTCATAACTTTACATGTAAAAATCGTAAAAATCTCGAAACTTTTTTTTAGTTATATAATTATATAATTTAACTAAAATAAAAAGAAGAAAAAAGTAAAAGTAAAATACACAAAAAATACATAAAAAGGTTTATACGTTTTATTTTAATTTTAGTTTTTACGTGTTTTCTTTTTATATCTCTTAAAATTAATTTTTTCGATTTTACTTTTAATTAAACCTTATAATTATATAACTAATAAAAAATGGTTAAAACTTTTTTTATTTTTATACGCAAAGTTATAAATTTTTGAAAAAATCGATTTTATATAGAAAATCAAGTAGCTTACTCGCTTATAAAACACGTTATATAAGTTTAAAAATTAATTTGTTTAAAAACATTAAATAATTTTATTTTAAATGTATTTAAAAATATAGTAACTTATTTAATAATATTATAAAGAAGTAGAATTTCAACTTAATTATTTTAAGAATTAATTAATTAATAAGTTTAATTATTTATTTTAACTTGATTATAAACTTTAAAAGTTTTTTATTTTAAATAACTATATAACCTATTTAATAAAAATTATAAAATTATAATTCTTTTAAATTAAGTTATATTAAATAGTTACTTAATTAATTACTTATAAATATAGTTAAATAGTTTTATATTTATTAAGTTATTAATAAAATTTTAATTATTATATATTAAAAAATCTTTAGTTTTTAGTTATTTTTTAATTAATTAGTTTTAATTAAAGTTATTAATAACTAATTAGTAATTAAATCACAACTTTAATTATTATAAAATAGTAAAAATTTAAATTAATTATTTAAAATTTTAATTAATTAATAGGTTTATTTATTTATTTTATATAATTAAATTAAAAAACCGTAAAATAAATAAAATTTTAATTATTTTATATAATGTTTAAATTTTATAAATAAATTTTTTAGTTTTTAGTTTTTTTTTAATTATTAATTAACTTGAATTAATTAATAACCTTTATTTAGTAACTAATTAATAATTAAATTATAATAATAATAACATTATTATTATTAACGTGTTTTATATATAAGTGAGTTATTTAATTTTTTTATATAAAATCGAGTTTTTTTCTAATTATATAATTATATAAAGTAACTAAATATAAAATTAAAATATTAATAAAAAGGTTTAACGTGTCTTATATACAAGTAAGTCATATAAGCAAGTAAACCATTTAATTTCTTATATAAAATCGACTTTTTTTAAAGTTCATAACTTTGCGCGTAAAAATCGTAAAAATCTTAAACCTTTTTTTCTAATTATATAACTATATAATTTAATTAAAATAAAAATAAAAAAAATAAAAAATGAAAAATATAAAGAAATATATAAAAAGGTCCGTGTATTTTGCTATAATTTTAGTTTTTACGCGTTTTTGTTTTGTATTTTTTAATATTAATTTTTTGGAATTTTATTTTAATTAAACTTTATAATTATATAACTAGAAAAAAAGGTCCGATATTTTTACGATTTTTACGCGTAAAGTTATAAATTTTCGAAAAAGTTAATTTTATATAAAAAACTATTTTATTCGCGAGCTTGTTTCGTTTACTCGCTTATGTAATATGTTATTTAATATAAAAAAAGTATTTGGTTTTTAAAGTATAAAGCTAAATAAAACGGTTTAAATAATAATAATTATTAATTAATTTTTAATAATTAAAAGTATAATAATTATGAAATTTCGTTTACGAGCTTATTTCGTTTACTTGTTTATATGATATATTAAATTTAAAAAAAACTCGATTTTATATAAGAAATTAAATAACTTATTTATATATAAAACATGTTAATAATAATAATTTATTTATTACATTATTATTTATAAAGTGTATATTTAAGTATTATAATAAGGAGTTTAATTGGTTGCTAATTTAGCTCGCGACTAGCCATCCCGTTGATATCTCACGCTTTAGTTCTTTGTAAAAAGTGTGGCCTCCTATTTATTGATTTTCTAGGTTAAAGCTGTTCGGGCCGCGTGTGTATAGTTGCTACGCCACCAAAATGCAGACACTTGTTTTGATTGGTGTAAACCTCCGATCTGCATCACACATTGCAAATATCAGATTTTATAACTTATAAACCGTACAAAGATAGACATGGTACCCTTGTTACACTCTGAACAAAGAAACTGGAACGACACCATTATGTTTAGGAGGAGTTCGATTTGGCAAGCAAAATGGCTATGACGTGTACAGTACGCGATGTAGTGTATAAGGAAAATGATTTGTCATATATTTCCCTGGCTATTCCTGATATCTTGCGATATCAACAACAGCCTCATCTGGTTAGTTGTGAAAAAACTCACGGTTAATACTATGCTGATTACAAGAAGGCTGTATCACTGGACTGGTAATGCAAAAATTAGTTGTTTTCTGGGGCGCAAAGCATATTGATTCGGTCAGACAGATCAGGTCGTCTCTGTTGGCTACCTCTCTGCGTATAATAGGTGGCAGGCGCGGCGTTACTGTGAGGAAAATTATATGTTTTTCTCTTGCCAATGTAGCCTTCGCTTTAATTACTCCTGCTCCTATGATTCAATGTGCCAAAAGGCAAAAAGTTTGACGATGGCGGATACCGATTTCGTTGCCTACTTATACCCGGGCGTAGGTACCAGGGGGCAGGATGCCGCTGCCTTTGCTATCGACATGAGCGGAAATAAGGGACGTTATGTTGCCCAACGACGGGAGCGGCGTCGATTGGCCTCCCCACCGCCTCAGCCTGCCCACAGCCGGGGAGAGCGTGCGACGACAGAGGAGCTAGAGGACTATGACTGGCTGGACTACGAAGCCTGCCTCGAAATACGTCTCGACGAGATCCCTAAGGGCTCCCGTGGCCTCGAGGCTGGCTGTGACCCCAAGGCAGATATTCCTCTCCCCAACATCACCGGTGTGAGTTTTCGTCATTTCTCCCTGACCTTCAATGACGACTACTGCTTTATTGTGAGAGACCTCAAATCACAGGCAGGGACGTCTGTCATCTACGGCGACAAGGGTGGAGAACCGCGGTGTACCGAGTGGATCATTGGCGGTGATGAATTTTTACAAGACGAAGGCCCCATCGTAATCAAAGTTACCAAACTGCTCCAGTTTCGGGTCGTCGTCAAGCCTTATGACCGGAACTCAGAAGCCTTTAGGGGCAAAGCCGACAAGTTCCGTGCGGGCACAGGGAGCATGACTCTAGAAGAGAGCCTCGACCATGTCGGCATCCGCGAGCCGACACTGCTCCAGACCGCGGCAAAGATGCCTACCAATGAGGATTTTCTTTTGCAGAGGAAGCTCGGCCAGGGCGGCTTCGCGGTCGTAAGTGTTGTCTGGAATTCTAGAACCGGAAAACAATATGCGTTGAAGATGCCTGTGGATAACCTGGCAAATCATCATCTTAAGGCGTGGAAGAACGAGGCCCTCTTGATGAGTCGCGTCTCGCATGTAGGTGATTTCTTTGAAACCTTCTCACCTCCCTTTTTGTTTTCCGCCTGGTCTCTGCATCCATTTCCTTCTCTGTTAACCCACCCAAGGATCACATCGTCAAATTTCTCGGCTCGCAGGATGGGCCGCCACCGTCGCTGATGCTTGAATACCTCTCCGGAGGGTCATTGAGGGATCATGTCAAGGCGCACAAGTATTTCTCAAGGCGCGAGTGCATCCACATTATGACGCAGACTACCTCAGCGCTTGCCTATCTCCACAGGCTCGATCCGCCTATCACCCACCGAGACATCAGTGACAGCAATATCCTCGTCGATCGTCGAGGTCCCGCCGGAATCGTGGTCAAATTGGGAAACCTGAGCCTCTCCAAGGAGGGCCTTAGACTCAATACCATCGTCAGCACCCCCACCTTTCTCCCGCCCGAGTTCTTCGGTGAAAGAATCTCCAACGGGGCGCGGACAGTCAAAAGATATACTAAGGCTGTAGACATCTGGTCTCTGGGAGCGGTGATTGCAAAGCTGGCATACGGGTTTCCGGCATACAATGACAAGTACCATAACAATGGCTTGCTCTGGTGCCAAGACATACGTCGTCGACTCGGAGATCACTCCACGAAAAAGCCAGATGGTCTGGCTCCCTTTTTGCTGGAGACGATGCTGTGCATGGAGCCCAGGAGCCGCTGGGCTGCTCAAGATTGTCATGACAGGTCTCTGCTGCTGCACGCCAGCAGTAGAGACACCTGGAAGACTAAAGATATGGCAACGCCCACTGCCTATGAGCAAGAGGGCGAGCGTGATGAGAACGAAGAGGAGGCTACGACAGTACGCCCGAATGATCCTCACCGGAACGCTGCCAATATTCCTGGCATCTTTGCAGACCGTGGCACGGGGGGAGTGACGGCCAATCCGGGTCTAGACGCCCACGACATCTCCGACCGGCGCGACCCTGTAACTTCCCATAGTTCGGCAACCCCACGGGCATTTGAAAGTTCGAATGTGCCTTCTCTATTAGGCGCACCCCCCTCGAAGACGCAGGAAATACTCGACGGATTTGACGGAGCTTCTCGATTTTCCGAATCTGCTCCAGAAAGCGCAGCGACTGTCCGGCCTCCCGGTTCGGCCCCACAACTCCGCGTGAACGAAAGTGGCCCGAGTATAGCGGCGGCAATTGTACCACGGAAGAGAACGAGGTGAGTAATAACAGGCTGTGGTTTGATTCTATACCAAGCTGACCCAACTGGTCTAAACAGGAGTTTAGAACCTCTTGAAGCTACTAACCGCCAATTCAAGAACTTCCAGAATGAGTCAACATTGCGCTAAGAACCGACCTCTACCGGCGTTAATCGAAGGGATAGATAGATATGACGTGTATATAATGGTTTTATGCCGACTTCTTTGTAAAAATAAAACTATGTTTGATAGCGACTAGCGCGCTGGCATAGCCCCACACCACGGCAGGCGACAAGCATCGGTAGGTAGATGGCTAGTAGGTCGCTAAAAAGCTCGTCAGTACCCCACACCAACTGGGATGGCACGCGCATGTACTGAATTTTTCACAGTGACTTAAATAGTGTCATGAATTGCAATAAGACCCAGGGCGCGACCTTAAGGCTCGAGTAATTTCTATATACACGGGCAATAAAAAAGAATTACGTGAAGAAAAAAAGGTTACTTATGTTAATAACGAGTTATATACATTTTTTAAATATTAAAACTAAGTCGTAATAACGCAAGTTATAATAATCGTAATAGTTATAATAATATCTTAAGTAAATATATAAGTAAGAATTAATGTATCGTGGATTAATAAGGTACATTTAATTGATTTGGAGCATTTTAAGGTAAGTACATTGATTGGCTAAAAACCTAGTGGGGTACTGACGAGCTCTTAGCGTCTTACTAGCCATCTACCTACCGCGACAAGCATGACTACCTAGTATGTACAAAGGCAGACCCGCTAATCGTGCGCTAAGAGCTCATCGTACCGGATTAGGTATGGTTGGGGAAATATAAAGGCACCTTAATGTTTATCGCATCTATAAATATTAGGCGGCCCCCGCTACCATTGCCGCAAAGCTATCTCTCCCCAACCGCAGCAGAATGGAATATATCAGCGAAGCGCACCACGATAAAGAAGCACCCATGGCTCCGAAATACTCGGTCGGCCAACTCTTGGCCTTAGACAAGCCTGGGCTTGTCCAGCACATAGCAAACAACCAAACTGAGGCAGGAATGTTCGACGCCTCAAACATCACGGACTGGAACAAAGTGCCTGAGGCTCAACTGATTGAACTTGTCGAGAGGCTACAGTAACCATCTACCCCGAATGGTCTTGTTCGTTGCTAATGCGCGCGTGTAGGGATGCCGGTCCAGGCAGAATGTCTGATCCTGTCGACTTTGACCAGGTTGTGGCAAGGCTAAACGACGTAACCCAAAAGACGCAAGCTTTGCAAGAGCATGCGTCTTCCTCGCCACGACCTACCAGGGAGTTGACAGAATCGCCCGAGCCCACAATATCCAAGGAGCATGAAATCCGGTGTTATCACGAGCTAGTCGGCGATGGCGGCCGGCCGCCTTATCCACTGGAGACCCTGGACATGATGTACGTGAACCCCGCGGCCTATGTCGAGATGCTGAGGCCGTGGATGGAGCGCTCTGCCCAGGACCTAGACAGCTTTGGCGTCTTTTCGCGCCCGCTGGAGCGCTGGAAAGAGTTCCGGAGGCGACAGCTCGACAACCGCGGAACGGACACGACAGACGAGGAGAGTCTGGCCGCTTTTCGGGACGAGAAGCGGCGCTACTTCGAGTCTGTCGGGCTTATACACTCGACGATTGAACCAGATTATGACGAAACTATCCAGCGGATGTGGCTGAGCGAACAGCCTCGTCGCCAGCTAGAGAAGGACAGTTCCAAAAAGGCTTACGGCGGGAGCCTCGCCACATTTGCCGAGGCTGCACGCCGCCGCCTGCGCGGCCACGGTTTCGATGAGGCATTTCAATTGCTCGAGGACCCCAAGCAACAAAGCAAGCGAGTGACGTGGATTGAGTACATGGAATTTGAATGCTGGTGGCTCGACAGGTATACCAAGACGTGCAGCTTTGTCAGAAGCGACACGATGCAGCTCGGATGGAGCTTATACAGTCTGGGATCCTAAAAGATGGCGAGACACCAGAGGACTTGGACTTATTCAGTCTTGAGGCCCCGAATTGGAACAAGAATGAGCCATCACAAGTCGCACGCAATAGGGCCATTGCCCAATATATACGGCAGCAAAAGTTGTACCAATACGCAAAGGTCGACGAAGCACACCAGCGCGCCATAGTGCAATGGGCTCTAGATGAGATAACTGCGATACATCATGAGACATCTTCAGTCAAGCCAGCCAGGAACACCAAGAAGCGGAGACTCCAAAGCGATGATGAAGCCGCCGAGGGACCCGTGGAGCAGCCGACAACAAAGAAGCAGAAGCAGCAGCAGGAGGGCGCTGCACGGCGCCCTGCAGAGCGGAAGACAAAGCCGCGGAATAGAAGGATAATTTTGGGACTTGAGTGTCCGGTCACCGAGTCGTGGACGCTGGACAAGGACGGGTGTCGACGCAGCGCCCGTATTAACAAATCGCACACGCATGCAGCCTCGAGAGCTTTGCCAAATGAACAGTTGTAGTAGAAGGTATATTCTAATCTAACTGTGTATAGTAGCAAGACTTGTATGCTTTATTAATTACATAATGACTTGATCACTTAAATGGTCTTGGTGTCGGAATGCTCAGCTTTCCAACAGGGATTTAATAAAGTACTACCTGCAGTATTTTGCTGGACTAAAAGAAAGGATGACTGGCTGGTCAAGAAGGCATGGTTCTCGGGGATACTCAAAAAGTGATATGGTAGTTTCAGGACGATGCTCTCCAGCACCAGCCTAGTATGGAATGTAGCTGACTAGCAAGGTTACCTAACTTAGGTAGTAAACAGCTTCAGTTCATAGAGCAACTATGCACGGTTGCAAGATGTAATAAGCGCTAATATGAGGTGAAATTGAAATAGCGACAGCGATCTTGCCATGTTGAAACGTGGATGATCCTGATGAGACGGATATCATGACAGCTAAGGGAAGTATAGAATATACATTGATAGCCACGTCCTTTCGGCTCGGGCTTGACAACCAATCGGGCAATCTATCAAGGCAAAGAGTGATCTCAGACACGTGTCTCTTTTCTCGTCCTGCTGTATGAGTCAATGTCACAGGTAGACATGATCTCTCTCAAGAAACACTCCATAACTTGACTAAGCTAACAGACAAACTGTGAGAGTTGATCTATCTACAAAGCTGTACTTCGTCTTGCAAGCTAGTCTTTCAGGCCCCTGAAAGACCAAGCTTGAGGCTAACCGGCTTAGAGGATGAGATCCACAGTAAATTTGATAATAGAAGTCGTGTATGGTCCGAAGAGGTTGAGAAAAAGTGATTAGTCTCAGTCTAATAGTATCCCTATACACTCATCACTCTCAGTCTGGTGTGCACCTAACTAATGCCTTGACACAGCCATCCTCTCACTATATGGCCAATTGGCTTCGGATGATTGAATGAAATGAAAGTATGGCGGACTCTCACCATACATGCGCAATCCGGGGTCGTCCCAAACACCGTCTATGTCGTACATGCGATAAATCAGACCTAGAAAGAGCGCTCGACGATGAAACAAGTAAGAGACCCATCGGCAGCCTCTCAGAGTACAATGACCCGAAGCCTACCAGACGGCCGTGCAAGAATACAGTCGAAAGGACCTCGAATTCCCGCAAGACATATTCAACGCCTTTGAAGGTATCTTCAATAGGTTTGAGAAGTCTGGGAACGCCTTGCAATTAGGTATTCGTCAAGCACAGGGAATTCCTCCCCGCCTACTTTACCAGGCAATCCTTTAGTTCCCAGTGGACCAACCCGAGAAGCGGTTGTGCGAACCTGCCCAGTTCTCGACGTGGTTGTGGTATGCGATCCTTGCCTACCTGTTGCGAGTCGACCTGAGGAGCCACAAAATCAAAAACCCATCGTGAATCAGCGCGATTTAAAAGAGAATATTAGCTAACAAGAGACACCAGAGGTTTGTGGATCGGCCCGGTCGGGTTTGTCTTCGCCGATAGTCATTGGCTATCTAGGAACATCTCCCAAGCTCCTATAAAAGGCGTGCATATGTATGTGCCCATCAAATACTGGTGTTGCGGCGGCTCAAAGCAGAAGTTCTGGACTAGAAGGGTCTGGAAGGCCGCCTGTAAAACTGGGAATTCTACGGCCGGGCAAGTTTCCGACGAGTTTGCCCGCACGAAAAAGTATTTCCGTGATTACATCGGGATCGACGTCGACCTGTTGCTCCACCAGTCACGAAGTGAGCAGGCGCCTAGGCTAGACCGCGGCGAGCTCGGCTTTCTCGGGCCATATCTGGCCGCCCGAGAATTCCGCATAGCGACAGCATCAGAAAGCGGACGAGCTAGGAGCTCAGAAGTAGCTGCTCGTCGGGGGGAGTTCCGGTTCGACGGCGAGGTCGGAGCAGTAGACGAGCTCGTCGCCGTTGTCGCAGCCAACACCATCACTAAGCCGCCCAATACGCAGTCAATCCTATTAGGCCTGGTCACACGCGGGGGCATCTCGAGGAGAGTTGAATTGGGGTATATCTACTATTCTAAGGACACACGACCTGTCAAACCGCAGTGACGGTATAGATTCTTCAGGGTTCGCTAAATGGCGCTGAGCTAGGGGTAACCGCCTTGGTTCTCGTTGCACTCTGATATAGAGTTTTCACGCTCCCATGAGTAGTTATAATCCCTCAGCTATAGTTTATAGAATAAACACTTCATGAAAGTCGGTGGTGTTGTACATTGTTACTATTGATACGGAGTATAATCCGATGTTTATAAAAATCACTCAATTTCTTCATTTGTAAGTGGAGATCTAAATCCAATCGTAGGAAATAAGCTCTCGATATAATACGTTCGTTGGTTAGTCCGTCCGTCAACGGAAACTTTAACATCATTGTATACCGACGTTTTAACACGCTTAGCTTATGACAATAGAAAAATATGAAAGGTTTAGCTTACTATTATTCCCTTATCACCCACATAACTCTAGACGTAGGTACTAGCTAGCCACCATTGGGCCAATCTAAGGTAAAATGAAACATACACTAAAAGGAGAAAGGTATTACGCTTTTAACTAATGAGTATTATCCCTTAAGAATACTATGGAATTTATGGTGTATCTACTGCAAGCCAGTGAATAATAATCTAAATTACTATTTCATGGAACAGAAGCGAGAGCTTCATATTCAACATAATCAACATAATCTACCTACATGACAAAGGCGTATGGACTGCTCTATCGTAGCCGCGGATAGCTATACACAAGACAGCTGATACGGGTCTCGACCATCGATAGATATAGTTAGGTAGGTAGATGATTTTACTCAAGAGGAACGGATTACTGTAATACTATCACGCGAGGTCCGTGATCCTAAACTTCCACCAATAATACCCTCAGCCTAGCCATAGACCAATGTCATTCTGGCATGTCCCCTAGAGCTCAGATCGACACTATTCCTAACGAAGATCAGATGACTCCGGGGATTGGGGCCAGACCTGAATGGTTAAGGTAAATGATCCAGCCCTGCGTTTCAAGCGAATCCGCTCTAGGGGTTGCGCGCCGAGGCGAGCCAAGCAAATGCAGCATTTCTTGGCCGAAGCTTGTTTTGATGTGGGGAGCCAACCCCTGACATTTTGAACCCCTTCAGTAAATTCGGCAGTACCCGGACCCGCGAGCCACATTGCCTACCTTCTGAGTGAAAGGCACACATGAACCCATCGTGTAGTTCGTTCCTGGTGCCTCATTTCCGCGTAGGCTATGTCATGGGTTCCACACATGCACTTTATTTCTTGCAACCTCACACATTAGCATCCCGTTACCATTAATGTCCCCCGCTAGAGGGGGGATGAAAGGCTCATCATGATATTGTAGGAGGTTATTGAGTATAAATCCTCATGTACTTCCCTTACACTCCTGACTTCTTGCCTTGGCATCTCACCCCAACTACAATCAATCATCTATTTTCTTCCACAGGCTGGGACTGCCTCATGGTGGCTGTTCCTGAGTAGAGATACCACATTCCTTCGTTTTATATATAGTTATCCAAGACCCTGGTATTTTCACCATGTATCCAAAAGTAGCACTCTTCCTCCTTAGCCTGGGCACCTTCGCCGCCGCCGCCCCAAGTAAGACAATCGACGAGCGTGCTAGTACCTGTACCTTCACTTCTGCGGCCCAAGCCACGGAAAGCAAGAAGTCGTGCTCGAATATCGTACTTAAGGGGATCACAGTCCCGGCGGGCAAGACACTGGATATGACCGGTCTTCAAGACGGGACCACGGTCACCTTCGAAGGCACGACCTCATTCGGGTATAAGGAATGGGAAGGGCCCCTAATTAGCTTTTCGGGCAACAAGATTACGGTTACGGGAGCCGCAGGTTCCCTAATCGACGGCGGCGGGGCGCAGTGGTGGGATGGCAAGGGCAGCAACGGAGGCAAGACGAAACCTAAATTGTTCTACGCGCACAGCCTAGACTCGTCGTCGATCACAGGCCTCAACATCAAGAACACGCCCGTGCACGGCTTTTCGATCCAGTCAGACGGCCTGACGTTGAAGGACATCATCATCGACAACTCGGCGGGCGACACGGCGGGTGGGCACAACACGGACGCCTTCGATGTCGGCAACTCAAACGACGTCTACATCATCGGCGCCAACGTCAAGAACCAGGACGACTGCCTGGCGGTGAACTCGGGCTCGAACATCCAGTTCACGGGGGGTAGCTGCTCGGGCGGACACGGGGTGAGCATCGGATCGGTCGGCGGGCGCAGCAACAACGACGTCAGCAACGTGTACATCGCGAACACCAAGATCAGCGACTCGGACAACGGCGTGCGCGTCAAGACGGTGTATGGCGCGACGGGCTCGGTCCACAACGTCACGTACACGGGCATCGCGCTTAGCAACATCGCCAAGTACGGCGTCGTCATCGAGCAGGACTACGAGAACGGCAGCCCGACGGGCACCCCGACCGCGGGCGTGCCCATCACCGACCTCACCATCAGCGGCGTCACGGGGTCCGTCGCCGACGCGGCCACGCGCGTCTACATCCTCTGCGGCTCAGGCTCGTGCTCCGACTGGACCTGGAAGGGCGTCAGCTTCACGGGCGGCAAGGCGAGCACGAAATGCCAGAACATCCCTAGCGGTGCATCTTGCTAGGTTAGTTAGATCGCGAGAGCAATGTGCTCTACGGCTGGAGCCGGGCTGATACCCGTAGCTTCATGTATCATATAACCCTTGAGATGGTTAGGTCACTGTATATATATAACATAAACTTTTCGAAGCGGGTTGGGATATCGAGTCTTTGGTTTTGGGAGAGCATCTTTCCCGCTTGTACAGATTAAATATATTAGCACCACTGAGATTTATCCACATATCCGATCTTATCTCAGCTTTGAGGCATACTTTAATAGTTGCATGAGATTTATAATGTAATCAATTATGCGTAAAGTGAGGAGCCAAAAATACCTACCTAGATACGAGAGCGGGCCGCCAAGACAGAGATAGGCATGTGGGAGTTGTGGGAAGGCACGAGCCACTTCAGAAAATTTAGCCCTAGTTCAGATTTCGTCATCACTCAATTTGCTAATCAACCATCCCTTTTACAACCTCTTTTCTTTTCTTTGGTTTTGCAGCCAGACAGAGTGGTTAATGTATCAAGGGTTTAAATGCAAATATTCCTAAGCTATATATATTTCTTTATACACTAACAATTTTAACGTAATAAACGGCTAAGTACTTTAACTTTAAATAAGTATTTTAGTTTAAAGCGTTTAATTACGACGTTCGTTATTAAAAAATAAAAAATAATAAAAATAAAATATTAAAGTGTTTTTATAAAGGTGGTTTATATATTAAAGGTTTAAATTCAAATTTTTAATAGTTAATTTAACATTCGCTTTTTATTAAAATTATAACTATGTTCGTTTCTTTTTAGGTTTTTTTATTTATTACATTAATATAATAAATAAAGTAAATTAAAAAAACGAACGTGAATTATAATTTTAATAAAAAGCGAATTTTAAACTAGCTATTAAAAATTTACATTTAAACTCTTAATATATAAACTACTTTATACGGTTAAACCTTTTTAAGTAGCTCGATATAAGCGTTTATTACACGATTATAAAACTTATAAAAAACTTATAATAAATCCATTTTTATTTCTTAAAATTTTATCGTGACTTTTTAAAAATTTAAACTTTTATAATAAACTTAAATTAAATTCGTATAAAATTATATAAAATAAAAACCTATTAATATTTATATTTTATTTATCTCGACTTTTATATTTTAATTCTTATTACTTAAAAAAGTATTTTAAACTTAATAATATTATATATAAACTCGGTTTTTTAATAAAATTCGAAACGAGACGAGATAAAACGAGATTACATAAATTTTTTAAGATCGACCGAGAATTTTTCGAAACCTTAAAACATTTCTAAAATCTATAAAATAATATGTAAATTTTATAAATTAAAAGAATTTATAAGAATTTCTTAATTATAAATCTTCGTATTTAGTTAATATATATAAAAATGCTAAGGTATACCGTAATAAATTAAACGAATATACTAAACGAGTGTGTTAAACGAGTGTATATTTCGTAATAAAAAAATTAAAAGTTTAAAAACGAAAGTTATAACTCTTATTATATAATATAATAAATAAAGCAAAAAAAAAACGAACGTAAGTTATAATTTTAATAAAAAGCGAATCTTAAACTAATTACTAAAAATTTACATTTAAACCTTTAATATATAAACCACTTTATAATATTAGTTTTATTAAATAAATCTTATATAGTTATTATATAAACCCCGTAATATACTTAATATAAGGTTTATTTTCGGGATTTTAAATTATATTCCATATCTCTTTTAAAGTATAATGTAATAAATAAGTAAACCAAAAAAAACAAATATAAGTTATAATTTTAATGGTTTAAAGAATCTAGTGTAACTACTAAAAATTTACATTTAATCTTTAAATATATTAATTACCTTTATATACGGTTAAACCTTTTTAAGTAGCTTAATCTAAGCGTTTATTACACAATTATAAAGCTTATAAAAATCTTATAATAAATCCGTTTTTATTTTTTAAAAACTTATTATAACTTTTTAAATTTTTAAACTTTTATAATAAACTTAAATTAAATTTATACGAAATTATATAAAACGAAAATTTATCGATATTTTTATTTTTATTTTTATTATTTAAAAAAGCATTTTAAATTTAATAATATTACATGTAAATTTAGTTTTTTAATAAAATTTAAAACGAAACGAGACGAAACGAGACGATAAAATCTTTAAAACCGACCAAGAATTTTTTTTTAACTTTAAAATACTTTTAAAATTCGTAAAATAATATATAAATTTTATAAATTAAAGGAATTTATAAGAATTTCTTATAAATCGTGAAATCTTCGTATTTAATCGACATATATAAAAATGTCGAGAATATATATTAAACGAGTATATTACCATGATAAAGAAACTAAAGGTTTAAAAACGAAGGTTATAACTCTTACTATGTGATGTAATAAATAAAGGAAACCAAAAAAGAAACGAACGTGGGTTATAATTCTAATGGTTTAGAGAATCTGGTGTAGCTACTAAAAAATTGCATTTAAACCCTGGGTGCATTAACCACCCCCACAGATAATTTCTAAAAGTTAATAGTTTTTATTAAGCCCTCAAAAAACAACTATATTGTCATTCTCTTCTTCTAAACAGAGACGTAAATGAGAATCATTTACTAGTAGAACCGTGATATATTCCTCGACTCTTCGTGACCTAGCCGTCGGTTAGGACAAAATCAACACTTCTTTGAGGGTCGTCTTATAAATCTTCCTAGCCGCGCCGTCTCCACTTATAAGAACGACGAATATAAGGAGATCGTGAACGAGGCTCTAGAGGTTATACTTAATTAAGGAAAGACGATCTTTTATTAAGTAGCGCCACCTAAGGAACCCATTTCTGAATCTCCTCTTAATCCGGATTTACACTCTTTCCTTTGCCCTGGAACGATTACCTTCCGTCTGAAAACTGTCGGTGGCAACGCTACCATTATACCTATCGACCCTAACGAATTTTATACATATCTTAAGGAGGTTCCCGACTACGAAATCGAGAGCGATTTCGACATCGATAACGATTTTCCTCGATACTCCTCCAAAAAAATTATCATCTTGGAGACCTTCGTACATAACGCAAGATATGTAGTTAGCCGAGTTCAGGTTAACGGCAAGGAAATACTTTGTAAGGCTTGGGGAAGGGGTTGGCTTGATTCAAACTTGAATAAGGAACTGGAAAATATGTAGAAGATACGCAGGGTTAGCCTACTCCATTATACGTTGATGCGTGTTCCGCAGCTTCTAGGCTATGTCGAGCATCGCGAAGCACGTCACATTATCGGATTGCTCCGTGTGTGGGTGCCGGGAGACCTTCTCAGAAATATTGCCATCGCCGTGACGGCAGCAGAAAGAAAGCAGAAATGGGCATCTCAGATCCGCGAGGCAGTCGACCAGCTGCACCAGGTCGGCGTGGTCTGGGGCGATGGGAAGGCGAGCAACGTTATCATCGACGAAAAGGATGATGCATGGCTGATTGATTTCGGAGGCAGCTATACAGAAGGATGGGTAGACAAGGAATGAGCTGACACGGTAGAGGGGGATGAGCAGGCGGTCAAGAAGCTTATAAAATTCATGAATATTGAAGAAGCCGATTTTTGAAAGGCATCATCTTCCCTAGCATCGTACGAGATCGGTTCATGAGTATCTCTGCCCAGGACATATTCTCTCCGCAAGAATGCCAGGTACTTTTGTGGTGTATGGGGGGTCAACAGAGGAGATAGTCCGAGTATCACGCGGCGAGAACGGTCAAGAGTCGCACAAGGAGCACTCGCAGTCCCACATTTCCGTACAGACGCTTGTTTTCTCTTTGTCCCGTCTAGGCCGTGTCGGGACGGGGACTCTCCTGATTATCCCACGAGCGAGTTTATCCTGGAAATCCTCCCATTCGACTTCCTGGGACTTATATCTAGACCAAAACCTTGGTTCGATATTATGCTCGAGCCATGTCGCATGCTCGACACTTCCCCTTAGGAAGTTGAAATCGTCATCCGATAGTCCTATAGTGGAGCGAAGTTTTGACCGGATACTTTCGCGTCTCTCGGCTGCACTAATCTCACGAGAATCTGTTCTTCGCTTAGGAGGCATAAATGGAACTTTCTTTAGTCTCCGTTGTATCCTGGAGGGTAGGGTTTCGTTGACAGGTACACTGGATAGCTAAACGTCAATTAGACGACGGATGTTATGATACGAGAGCTTCTTACAGCAATTTCCCGGTCCACCGATACCATAAGATAGGTATAATATCATCGTCATCGTCAGGGTTTTCGCCGTGATCGAACAGAAAATAGCATAAACGGTTGTCGTAACCGAACTCAACACCTTCCCTCCTAATTATCACTTCTTAGCGCCCACTATTAATGCGGCGGTAGTCGGTTAATAAATAGCGCATATAACTCCCATATAAATCTAACTTATTATTTATTATAACCTTAATATCTATTAAAAACCTTATAAATTACCATTTTTATATTAAGAGAATTTAATATTTATAATATACGTGGTAATTATATTAAAAAGTATTATAAATGATATAAACTAAGTTTAAAACTTAAAAACCTTGATAATTCGAGATTAATTAACGATTAAAAGACGATCGCGATTACTTATTTAAATCACCGATAATTCGAAGTTATTATTAAGTCGAAAAAGGTTTATAATATAAAATACATAAAAACGATAAACTAATTAAAAATATAAACAAAAAAAGAAAAAAACGAATAATAAAATAAAATTTATCAAAATATATAAAAAAGTTTTTTTTAATAAAATAAAAGGTTTTATAAAATTTTATCTAAAATTAATAAAACTAAAACGGAATAATTATTAATTAAAGAATATTAAGTTTTTAAAATATAAAATAATATTATAATATATTTATATATTAAAACTTATTACGTTTTATACCTTTAAAAAGGTTGTTAAATTTAAAACGGCTTAATTTCCACCTTATTTAACTTTAAATATTAAATAATAATAATAATAATAATAATAATAATAATAATAATAATAATAATAATAATAATAATAATAATAATAATAATAATAATAATAATAATA
>MU404258.1:0-25642 GCA_022695795.1 Biscogniauxia marginata
TAATTATTTAAATTAATTATTTAAATTAATTATTTAAATTAATTATTTAAATTAATTATTTAAATTAATTATTTAAATTAATTATTTAAATTAATTATTTAAATTAATTATTTAAATTAATTATTTAAATTAATTATTTAAATTAATTATTTAAATTAATTATTTAAATTAATTATTTAAATTAATTATTTAAATTAATTATTTAAATTAATTATTTAAATTAATTATTTAAATTAATTATTTAAATTAATTATTTAAATTAATTATTTAAATTAATATATGTTACGAACTAACCAAGGTAAGCAATCAAATGACAGGGGTACTGTTCTCACTATTCTTAGTTCTACACCGGACATAGCTCCTGGAAAGAAAAGCAACTTATTATCACATAATATAAATGTGTATAGATATATATAGATATATATATCTAGTAATATCTAGTGGAGAATAATAGATAAAATGAACAAGTATAAAAAGAACGGTGTCTCCTATGTATTTAGTTATTTATTTTAGTTCTTTAGTTATTAATTTAAGATTATAATCACTTTTTGATATTATAATGAGAGTACCTTGAAATCTCTTTAACGAATAAAGTATTATAAACCTTTTAAATCAATTTTAATTAATTATTACCTTTAAATCAAGAAAACCTAATACGTATTTATTTATAAAGTTAGTTAACTAGAAATATATAGAAAAGTTCGTCATAATATAATAATAATAAATATAAAACGATATAAATAACTTTAATAAACTTAATAAAAAATTAAAAATAAATTATAATTATTTAAATTATTATTTATTATATTAATTTAAAAAAATATTTAGCTTTATAATATTATAATAACTTCTTATTATTAAAAAGTAAAATTAAATAATTAAATAATAACTAAATAATAAATAAACTTAATATAAAATTTATAAAGTATTTCGATTTTTATATTAAAAATTAAATATAAAGTTTTAAATATTTATTAATTTTAAATAATTATAAAAATTATTATTTTATAAAATTCGAAAAATGTTTAAAAAAACTTAATATTATTATATAAGTTATAACTTCTTAACTTTATATATTTTAATATTTTTAAAAAAGTATATAATAATTATTTTAAATATATAAACTAAGTTTTACGTAATTAAATTAATTTTTTTTTAATTTAAAAAAGGTTATTATTATATTATTTTTTATATAAAAAACGTGTATATCTTTTTTTAACTTTAATATAAATTAAGTATTTTAAAAAGTTAAAATATTTATAATAACTCGCGAGATATTATTATAAATATTTTAACTTTTTAAAATACTTAATTTATATTAAAGTTAAAAAGTTTTAAAAAAGTTTTTTTTATAAATATTATAAATATTTATAATTAATTTATAAAAATTAATTTATTATTAATATATAAAATAGTTTTATTAAAAAATAAATTATATTTTAATAAGTGATATAAAACTAAAAATAAGTAATTATAAATAAATAAAATACTTAATATAAAAAAAGAAATAATTTTATAAGTTAAAAAAGATAACGTGTCTTATAAGCGAGTGGGCCACTTAATTTCCTATATAAAATCGACTTTTTCAAAAATTCATAACTTTACATATAAAAATCATAAAAATCTCGGACCTTTTTTATTAGTTATATAATTATACGGTTTAACTAAAAATAAAATCGAAAAAAATAATTTTAAAAAACGCGAAGAGAAAACGCGTAAAAACTAAAATTAAAACAAAACGCACGGACCTTTTACGTATTTCTTTATACATTTCACTTTTATTTTTTTCAATTTTACTTTTAGTTAAAACTTATAATTATATAACTAGAAAAAAAGGTCCGAGATCTTTACGATTTTTACGCGTAAAGTTATGAATTTTTGAAAAAGTCGATTTTATATAGGAAATTAAGTGGCCCACTCGCTTATAAGACACGTTAATATCATAATTAAAAAAAAAGTCTCAAAAAAAGTAATAATTAAATAAAAACAATATAATATATATAGTTAAACTAATTATAATACGTATATTTATATAATAAATAAAAATGCGTTTAATAATATAACAAATAAAAATATAATTAATTTTATTTATTATTAATTTTTTATTTTAATTTTAAAAAGTTTTAACTTGAAAAATATAATAAATTAATTAACTTAGATTATATATTAAAAATCGAATATTTAATATAAAAAAGATAATTCAAATAATAATAATTATTAATTAATTTTAATATCGCGTAAATATTTTTTAATAATTAAAATTATAAAAGTTATAAAAATTAATTTACTCGTTTATATAACTTATTTATTTATAAGATATATTAATTAAAAGTAAAATTAAAATAAACTTTATAATTATATAATTAAATAAAAGGTTTAAGATTTTTTCGATTTTTACGTGTAAAGTTATAAATTTTTAAAAAAGTCGATTTTATATAAAAAATTAAATAGCTTATTCGTTTATGTGGCTTATTTACTTATAAAACATGTTATTTTTATTTATTTATTATATTTAATTAAATATAATAATTAAAAGTTTTTAAAAATTATTTATATTATTTTTATTTATATAATAAATAATATATTTTAATAAAATTAATTAATATATTATATAAAATTAAGTTTTGTTTTTTTTAAAATTTATAACTTTATATATAAAAATCGTAAAAATCTCGAACCTTTTTTAATTATATATTTATTTAAAATAATGAAATATAAAATTAAAAAAATTAAAAAAAATTAATTAAAAAAAAGGTCTATATATTTTGTTTTAATTTTAGCTTTTACACGTTTTCTTTTCGCGTTTTTTAATATTAATTTTCTTAATTTTATTTTTAGTTAAATTTTATAATTATATAACTAAAGAAAAAAGTTCGAGATTTTTCCGATTTTTATTTAAAGTAATACACGCTTTTTAAAACGTACCTTTATTCGTTTACTATATTAAACTAAGTACTTTCGGAGTCTTTAGTACTTACCTGTGCCACCCCTGCACGCGCTAGACTGCTAGCTCGCGACTAGCCATCTACATACCCCTAGCCTACTCCATTGACTACTGGAAAAAGCGAACGAATATCGGTGGGGCTAGCTATCGTGAGATTCGATATTAGATTTCAATTCAAGAACTGCCTATGATCATCGGGAAAGCATAAGTGAATAGAGTCATTATGGAATGCTCGGATGTCTGTCGGTTTTAGAAAGGCCTTCTGGTGATGACAATAGTTTATTCGGCTTTACTTCCCCGCTTCTTGTTAAGTATGTTATCATAACAACTTAGAACCTGCATGATACCACCGCACGAAAGACGGGAAAACGATTCTTTACATTGTCTTCTCCTGTTAATACTTGACAGTTTCTCGGTTCTCGAGAACTAAGTGCCAAAATGAGCCCCCGTAACGAGTTAGTATCCACGGGAACTTGGCCGGAGTTTCGAGCTGCTAAGAAAGCCAAGCAAGACTTAACAGTTCCATAGGAATTGGAACTAAATGGAACTTGAAGAAAGACGGTCTTCCGCCCGAGGACACAGTAGATCTATGACCCTTTGTCAACTCGTGCGGGAATTTGACTGAGGTAGAGTTGATGATTACTGGCGATGCTTATGATGCAACATCGCTAGCTGAGGCCGTTAAGGAAGGTAAACTCACGGCAGTAGAAGTTGTGACAGCATTCTGCAAACATGCCGCAGTAGGTCACCAGCTCTGCAATATGCTTACGGAGATCATGTTCGCCGATGCGATAGAGAAGGCTAAAAAGTTAGATGCGATCTTCATGCATACCAGAAAGCTTATTGGGTCCTTGCACGGCGTCCCGATAACATTCAAAGAGTGCTTCCACTTCAAGGGGTACGATTGAACAAACGGATATATATATTGGATGTTCAAACCCGTGGACCGCACATCTCCGCTATTAGAGCTACTTCAAATTGCGGGGGTAGTGTTTATAGCAAAAACTAATGTCTTTCAAACAATGTCGGCCGCGGAGAGACATAATAATGGTCTCGGCCGGACGAAGAACCTGGTAAACAGCCGCTTAACTTGCGGAGGGAGTAGTAGTGGTGAGGGTGCTAGCCAAGCCTTTCGGTGTAGCGTACTCGGCATAGGAACTGATGTTAGAGGTTGCATTCGAATGCCGGCTGCAGCTAATGCCGTCTTTGGCTATAAGCCTCCACCCAACGATCGGATATTCATACTTGGGCTAGCCGAGCAGTAGCACCGAAACAACGTTGTTAAAAGGTACTTCTTAGACCTTGCACGGCGACCTATCCCGCCTAGGTTGCCTCTATTTCCTTAAGGTCTTTACAGCTTCAATAATTCAGAATATCGCCACCAAGTACCTATACTATCCATGTCGGTACTTGGCAAAGTCTCTAGAACCCTCCAGGAACGTATGACATCCGCCCACTCCGAGAGGTACGGACATCATCCTTGGCTCCTTGGTCCGCACTTTGAGCCCGCCCGCCACGATGATATCCTGCACGGTAGCCGGGAGCTCGCCGACCTTCTCGGTCCACGTCATACTATCCGGGCCTTTCTGCACCTCGTCCTTGGTAATGTCGTCTCGGTAGGTTCTACCCACCACTGCGTCAGTAACTTTCTCCGTTCTCAAGAGCCACTTAGCTACTACGCCCAGACCCCGAAACCCAACCCCCCCCCCCCCCCTTCGGAGGTTTTTGACCTATACTGTTCCCGGGCTAATAATATGACTAATTTATAAGTCTTATAAATCCTAGCAGATACTTACAGGATACTATCAGTGCTCAGATTGCCGCAATCTCTATGTGATCTACCCGCTAATCTTGTCGGGGAAGCCGGGCAGGATCTCCGTTTGGGTCTTGTCGGACTCGCCCGCCGCTGACTTGACCCGCTCGATTAGGGAGTCCATCTGCCGGACGAGATCGGCCAGCTTATCCTCGGTGGTGGGCTCCGCGCCGGTGCCGTAGCCGTAGCCGACGCCCGGCCATAACAAAATATGTGCGGCTTGCTCGAGCTGTTAGAAGGCTCTGCGTCGTACTTGAAAGCTATTAATCTTGTAGACGCTACTTGTCTGGGCCTCCTCTTTACGCAATTGCCAAGACGGATCACGAACAAAATTCGTCTCCGAGAAAGCTAACACGCCATATAACGCCACTATAAAAGGGGAAGGTAAACTGGCAACCGAAGTGATGCCAATACTCCAACAATGCAGCGATTCTACGATTACTCCGCACGAATTGAATCTTGGATATTTCTGGGCCAATTGCGATGTCCACTCGCAGAATGGTTCAACCGCTAATGCGACCTAGAAACTTGTTGATGGTCTTGGAGGCTATTACTATTACGCCTTATAAATGATGAGGATAAGCTACGACCAGCGAGCATAACATTGTAGGTATAAGAGGTCTAGACTCTACTGTGCAAAGGAATTCTATTTGCTCAGGAGTTCCCATCGCCTGAGTTGGTTCTCAACATTTTTATCACCATGAAGTTTGCCTTCTTCGCCCCCTTAGTAGTCTTGCTATCGGGTGCGGTTCCAAGGGTCGGATGCATTTCATATGATGGATATAAGGTCTTGCGTATCATAACAGACGGAAGCTCCACCGCCGTACTTGAGAAGCTATCTGTTCTATCATTTGATCAGTGGAATGATGACATCGACAATCATATTGATATTGCAATTGCACCCGACCAGTTTGCTACGTTCGAAACACTCGGGTTGAAGTTTCATGTGATGCACGACAACCTAGGTGATTCCATTGCCGCTGAATCAGCGTCAAAATCTGTATGGAAGAGACAAGTCGAAGACCCATCGTGGTACGATTCATACCACGCATACAACGACCATATCCAATACTTCAACGACCTGCATGATTCATTCCCGAATAATTCTGAGCTTACTTCGTCTGGTCTGTCATACGAGAACAGGAGCATCTTTGGTATCCATCTGTGGGGCGCGGGAGGACCCGGGAAGCCTGCAGTGTTATACCACGGAACAGTGCATGCTAGGGAATGGATCAGTGCGAAAGTGCGTTATTCCATACTACTGTCATGAAAGATTAATATGCTGATGACCCGTAGGTCGTTGAATACCTCACGCTTCAATTGATCACAGGATATAATAATGGGGATAACGAGACTCAAGCAATTTTAGACAGCTACGACCTCTATATATTCCCATTCGTAAACCCTGATGGTAGGCATAGAACCCAGCTTTCCTAATATATGCATGCATCTGACTAACCATGAGAAGGCTTTGTATATAGTCAAACAACTGATAGGTTATGGCGCAAAAATCGCCAGCCACCTCCATCACCGCCAGCCAATCAAAGCTGCTATGGCCGGGACATAAACCGTAACTGGGAATTCGCGTGGGATGCGAATCCACGTGGAGCGTCTAGCAACCCATGCTCTCAGACGTACAAGGGCGAGGAGCCATCTGACAGTCCAGAGAACCAGGGCTTAGACAAATTGGTGCGTCAACTGCGGGACGGACCCGGAATCAAGCTATATATCGATTGGCACAGCTATGGCCAGTACATTCTCTCGCCGTTTGGTTACAACGAAACCCTCTACGCCCCAGAGTTAGGCAAGTGGACTAAGGCGGCGGGCCTGGTCAGCCAGGCGATTCGAGACAGCTCAGATGCAAGGACGACATTCACGTTCGGGCCGAGCGGCGCCGTGCTATATCCCACCACGGGCGCGGCACCAGACCATGTTTACAGCATTGGAGGAGCCGAATTTTCGTACACAATTGAACTCAGAGATACTGGTGACTTCGGGTTCGTGTTACCTCCCGAGCTGATCAGGCCCACCGTCGAGGAGCAGTGGGAAGGGCAGAAAGTCCTGTTAAGTCTGCTAGACGAGGTATTCTTCGACGGCGAGGGACCTGCTATCGCAGTTTAGATGTTATTGCCCGGGGCCAGTCAAAAGGGTATGTGACCAAGACGGCACCATCTGTAAATAGGTTATTTGACCAGTCAGAAGTTCACTGCTCAACTTTGCTATTAACGATCAGAGCGCGGATAATCTATACACAAACGATTAAGGGAATTAAGTGCATGTATGTCATGACTGCCTCCCCGGCTACCTAGGAAAAGGTCCTGTCGCTGTCGTGGCCACAAACCTAGCGCGAACCTTCCTTTTTATCTAGTGGCGGTTTCTCGTGGATATTAGAGGAGGAGTTACCATCGCAAAGCCCGACATTCGTTTAGGCGAAGTGGTTATAAGCATACCCAACAGAGGTAATCTAACGGCGGCGTTTAATACGATCGACCTAGAGAAAGATATTACCAACGACTTCGTTTTGAAAAATTGTAAGAAGAACATAGAACAATTTCTTGTGACAAGAACTCCAAGATATCATTATGGCACTTTGACAACCACAAGTAGGCCAACTTTCTTCGACTACACTGCATCCCCCCAATCACGTTTCCGGTTGGGAATATTACGCTAGCCAGTACTGAAACTCTGTCTTAACTCTGCTGCCAGTTACATGTTTTAGCGACATGCATAGGAGAGAAAATGTAGCACAAATGAGTGTAATGGGAGGAAAACCCATATACCTTCGAGCTATATAGGCTGTCATTCTAGTGTTATGCTCAAGAAATAAATAAGAATGTTCCTAATCTATCCTGATCAGCTCCTCTACTGGAAACGTACTTAGTATGAGTTGGTACGGCAAATTTCAAAGATCTCGTACGTAACGTATGGTTATCGATGCAGTGAGACGTGCTTGTCATCTCTTGCTTGATACTAAAAAGTTACATCTTTCAATAATTAAAGTATAGTGACTACTTTGACCTAGACATCGAGTCTCTCGGCCACGCGAAACTCTAGGTAACATGGGAGTTAGTTAAATGTGGTAGAAAAGGGGCTGACAGAAAGTTTAGAGCTACAGACAACCACAACAGACTGAGATCCTTACGAGTATATCTTGGCCTCGGGTCACAGACAAATCGATTAACGTCCCCGATGCTTTGCGTTTCCATACACCGTTGGTTTTTTGATCATCTATTCATGATGTGTAATATTATACTAATTTTCCCCTAACAACCTACGAACAGTATTGTTTTATAGCTCACTCTCTCTCTTTTCCCCCTTATTTTCCTTGTTAACTTTTGCCTATGTCGCTACATGTAGTATGACTACGATTCAAATCAACTAGTCATGCCATTGCCTATGACCCATCAGGGCGGTCTTGTCATGGTCCAGAGGTCCGAAAATGTACAGAATTAGTAGCTATTTAATTTTACTTTCACTACCTGAATAAAGCCCCCTATTAAACTCAATGCCTAGCACCAATACGCCTCGCTGAGTTTTTATATAACCAAGGCTATTCCGTATCCATATTTCATGGGAACCTATTCTTCATCGTCGCTTTCGGGGGGCGGCTTGCGCGGCCAGTCCCTAGCAAAGTCGATTTGGTCTCTTGGCCAGAACCATTCGCAGAATACAAAAATAAGGTAGTCGATGACTACACACAAACAGAATAACTTTCCAGCCCAGACACCACATCCGTAGTAGCGCTTGAGTCGATCGATGAGCGCAAAATTGCGGACCCGTGTTGCACTCCAATGACCCTCGTTGCCCACATCGTACCCATAGAATTCATTATTACTGAGGTCGCCCGAGATTCCCCGATACACCCGCTCCGTACGTTTTGCAACATTAGTCCATGAGTACATAGCCTTGACCTGCTCATGGAATCTCTCTGTGCGAACCTTATTCGCCCGGAGAGCCGCAATGGCTCTCCCTGTAGCAGCCACCAGATCATTCTCCTCAGGTTGGGCGAAGATGGTCATATGGGATGGAAGAACTTCCGGAATCCCTCCGACGGCGGTACAAACGACGTATAGGCCACAACTGGCTGCCTCGACAATGACAGTACCAAAGGCTTCAGTTAAGCTAGGATGGAGATAGATGTGGCCCCGGACCATGACGTCTCGTACGTTTTCATGCCGCACAGGGCCCAACATCTCGACCTTATCTTGTAAGACGTTCTGTTCAATCATCTGCTCTAGATCAATAGCTTTCGGACCAGACCCAGCAATGATAAAGCGGGTATTAGGATGGTTCTCAAGGATTCGGGGGATCGCTGCAGTGAGGAGATCGGTTCCTTTATTATAGAAAAGACGGCTAATAACAACGATCGTGAGAGTATCATTTGGACCGAGCGGATGTGCGGGCAACGGGTTCTGAGTGAAGGTAGAGCTGTTCGGTTCTGGGCGAGGGAGGGGTTTGAAGTTCTCGGAGACGACGGCGTTGGGGATGACAGAGACCATGAGAGGGTCAAGTGCTGCCCTGAGCACGGTATTCTCCTTGCTGGAACAATTGTAAGCGGGAAATAATAGGTCAAAACAACGGGAGGGTAGGCAAAGAGCATACCAGGTATGGCTAACGCAGATGACGTGATCTACGTCGCTCAGAGTAAATTTAAGAAGTTTGTTGTTCAGTATACTCGCCGCATCGGCAAAGCCAAATAACGAATGGTCGGTATAGACAGTCCTCAGCCCCATAGTCCTAGCATGCAAGATGGCCTCCTGGCAGAGACTGCTAAAGCTGGCATGTCCGTGGACAATCTCTATACGTTCTCGGATGATTATATTGCGGAACAGGGGGAAGAAGGAGAAGACAGTCGGGAAGGTGGCGGAGCGATATATGATGGCAAAAGGAACGTGGAAGACCTTGATGCCGTTGGTCAAGTACCGTATGCCCTTCCGGTCCTCATAGGCGTGGGTGATTACGATGACCTTATGGCCCCGGTCGATCAACTTGGTCGCGAGCTGGTAGATATGGCTTTCGACTCCGCCCGGCTGGGGGAAGAAGAAATCGCAGACCATAGCAATGTTGTAGGTTCGGCGCGGCATCTTGGAGGGTGGTGATGACAATGTTCACACAAGTTTCGAGTCATATTCGAAAAGCGCAGTCAACAACAACTCGCAAGGTTGTGGTCTCGGTATTAGGGTTGGTTGTCCATCAAGGTGGAAGTAGAACGGCGGTTTAGCACGGGCTTTGAGCTGCAGGACGGTTTACTCGCTGTATGGAGGCGATGGAGAGTTGATAGATACACGCATAGTTCGGATGTGGTAGCCTGTCCCAGCACCGAATGTCGAGGGGTGGTGGGTGTAGGAGAGCAAGAACAATTGCTCCAGTCGCATCGACAGTTGTTAGTGATAGAAATGGAAGTTGGAACGTGGGCATTCGCGTTCCGCATAGACTGTACGGGACACTCAAGTCACTGATAAGCTGATAGGTAGATCGATAAGGGATAAGCTAAGCTTAATCGATAAGAAAAGCGGTGACAGTTTATGCGATGGCAGAATTTTCCAGAGTATCTACAACTAAAATTGTAGCGTGGTGGGTATCTTCAACAGCTCCAACTACGGCGGTCAATTGGCTGACGAGGACAGACGAAACCTCATACAAGAAAAATGTATTCCCGATACATACCGCCGCCTAAAAGCTCCACGACGAATTCCAACCAAATCCAAGCTTCCGAGTCGCTGCCACAACCGAAGCCACAACCAACGACGTACGCCCGATACATCCCTCCGCCCAAATCGAATACCCAAGAAGGAAACAACCATCAAACTAGTCAGCATGTACGCTTTGGTGATGATGATCAAGAGAAAGTATTGGATGGCGATGAGCCTCCCGCCAAAAAGGCGAAGTTAACACAGGATGATTCGCCTGAAAAGTCGAAAAATAAGTCCAAAAAATCCAAGAAGAACAAGAAGGGAAGGGAGAAAGATACGGACCTGGAAATACCCAATACGAATAGCATATCCAATAGCGATTTCACCAAAGAAATAAGTAATCAAGATCAATCTCTCGGTGGTGAAAACCTAGTCGCAAAAGATGATCCAAATCAAGAAACCCTCCTAGAGACATCTCAAGAGGCGCCCTTACAACCGGTGGAAAAGCCGACTAAAGAGAAGAAAGAGAGAAAGAAGCAGAAGAAGGAAAAGAACATCAGCAAAATGGTGCCTGATACTGAAGATAACGCCCCGAAACACTACAAAGCGATATTGGAGAGGAAGGCCAAATCAATACAGAGGGCCCCTGAACCAGCCGATGTGGTTAAAGAGCCTGAAGATGGAGATGTCACCATGCAAGATGTGTCCAATGGTAATAGTGCGGACATAGAAACCGATAAACAGGTCGACGAGCCTGTGCTTCATGGGCTAGAGCCGCTTCCCCAGCCAAAACCAGTTGCTCCAGACACGACCAAGCCAACCTACGAGACATTACCGCCTTGGCTGGCTGCACCAATCCGCGTCTCTCCGCAATCTACTACGCCTTTCTCTAATTTTGGAATCTCGCCGGAGCTAGGTATCACCCCGGAGATTGCTGAGAGATTGTCTGACAGGGGCTATAAAGAGGCGTTTGCAATACAAACTGGTGTGATACCACTCCTACTCCCTCACCATTGCAAAACAATGCAAGGCGATGTTCTTGTTTCAGCCGCCACTGGATCTGGGAAGACTTTGGCATACGCACTTCCTATGATAAGGGACATCAGCAATAGCAATCGTCATCTTACCAAGTTGCGCGGCTTGGTCGTTCTCCCGACGCGTGAGTTGGTCAGGCAGGTCCAGCAGGTATGCGAGCAATGCGTCGATGTTTTCGCACTTAATGGGGCAAAGAGACGGCCACGAATCGCTATATCTATGGGGAGCCAACCATTAGAACAGGAACAAAATGCTCTCGTCGAGAGGGAAGAACACTATGACCCCGAAGCATACGCCCGACGGATGAGGAGATTAAGATCTTCGACTAATTCACTATCTGACGAAGAAGATGAAGGGTACAACACGGAAGATGAAGAGAAGGCTGCAATCCGGAAAAGGGAGGATAAAATTCAAACATTGCCCGATCACGTCATTGTATACAAGTCTAAGGTGGATATCCTCATCTGCACGCCAGGTAGGCTTGTCGAACACATTAAGTACACGCCTGGCTTTTCCCTGAACTTTGTTCGGTGGCTTGTTGTAGACGAGGCAGATAAGCTCCTTGGACAGAACTTCCAACAATGGCTAGACATCGTCATTCCACGCCTACAGACCAACAGTCAACCGAATGCTCGGAATCACAAGCAATCGAATCTGTCAGGGGTTCGAAAAGTAGTCCTTAGTGCTACTATGACCCGAGACCTGGACCAACTAGAAGGGCTTAAGCTTCGACGACCAAAGCTGGTCGTTTTGGAAGGTTCGGAAGCGAAGTCTGATCCCGTGGTCGATGGTAACTCAGCCGAACATGCCCTTCCCGGGCTGCTCGAGGAGGCCGCGATCAAAGTTAACGATCCTAATCTTAAACCCCTATTCCTACTTGACTTGCTTCAAAGTGATAAGTTCTTGGGCAAGTCAAGTCATAAAAAGGGTAAACAAGGAGAACACAATAGCGACGACAGCGACGATGGCGATAAATATGATGAGACTTCATCGTCTGGGTCGGATTCGGATTCGGATTCAGACTCAGGCGTCAACACAGCATCCAAATTATCCAAAGATTTGCCTACAACGACGAAGGAAATGCCAACCGTGTTGATCTTCACGAAATCAAACGAGACCGCGCTCCGTCTCTCCCGCCTCCTGGCCCTACTCTCGCCAGCCCTCGAACCGCTCACCGGCACGCTCACGTCCACCACGCCCTACGCGAACCGCCGGGACACGATCCGTGCCTTCGCGTCGGGCCGGCGGCGCGTCCTCGTCGCCTCGGACCTCGTCGCCCGCGGCATCGACCTGCCCTCGCTCGATCACGTCGTCAACTACGACGTGCCGTCGAGCGTCGCGTCGTACGTGCACCGCGTCGGGCGCACGGCGCGCGCCGGCCGCGCCGGCCGCGCCTGGACCCTGTACACGAACCCCGAGGCTAGGTGGTTCTGGAAGGAGATCGCGAGCGAGAATGCCATCTCTAGGAGGAGCGGGGTGGAGCGCGTTAGGATCACGGACAACGACGAGAATGGGGATACTCTGGCTAAGAAGGTGGAGGCGTACGAGGGCGCGCTCGAGAGGCTGGGACGGGAGGCTGCGGGTCATCATCATCATCGTGTGTAGAGGTAGATAGGGGGGTTTTGTAAAACGACGTAATTACGGTGCATGATGCACAGTTGTATATATGTGGACCTTTTACTATATTATATCACCAAAGCTAGACATTCACATGAGACCCAAAATCGATAGGACTACTAGCTTAGACGCTACTAGCATAGTCACTTGACAACATGATCGTATAGTCTTCGTACTTGCGTATGATTTTTTCTTACAACCTTTGGGACGCTTTGGCCCCTTCTCCGTAGAAAAAGAGCATATTAGTTACGAGGAGTTCCAACAGACAGTGTGTGATGTCCTCCTCTCGTGCATTGGAACGATTCCAAGCCCGGGTTATCTTGCGAGCTACGATGATTTCGGATAGGGAAGTATACCATATCAGTATGTCCACCTCAACACCAGTTATCTCCGTCATCGTCCTCTGGAGCGCTGGCTTCGTCCCGAAGCTAGCCCACTTCCGGTTTTAGAACTCAACATGCCGTGGAGCGATGGGTTCCCGGATAAAGGTGGTAGGGGTGGTTTAAAGGAGGTGAATTTCGGTGGGCCTTACGGCCAGAGGTGGGAGTCCCTAAACTACTTAAGTTTAAACGGTATAAGAAAAGGATAAGACACTGCCAAATGAGTATTACTTGGTCAATTAGGCTGTATGTTACGATACGAACCGGCTACATAGTAAGGAGGGTTGGCTTAATTATGTACATACTCCTGTATATCACAGGCACTTAATTTCATTGTACATACAATACCCGTTTAGTTAAGGCTTAACTACCTAATCATAGCTCCAAAAAATAAAAAGCATCCGTCCACCTAGAAAACTCGCCATAAAACAGCAGCTTTATCCCTTTCAAGGTATTTAGGTACTTAATGGATTCATCAATTAAAAAAGATTCGATACCTATATTTTGAGGATTAAAATATAAGGAGCTCTGCACTCTTCGGGAGTCGAACCCGAGTCTCAGCATTGGAAGTGCTAAATGATAACCGCTACACTAAGAGTGCTGATTGGAGCAAACTCAATTTAAGATTTGCTATATATACTCATGCGGCGGAGTAGGCCCCATTGCTATTATTAGCACATTGAGGGAGAGCCAAATATTATTAGCTGGCTAGCGCTGCTAGATGTTTTGAGAATATGGACTTTTCGACATATTATATATTGTCCATGTTCTCCAACACGTGAAAAGTCCCTGCTGAAGTATGTTATTGTGCATACTGCGGCCCACAGCTCTATTGAGTTCAGGCTTTCCATGCCTTATATACACATAGGCCGGCCTAGTCAGATAAACAGCTAACTGCTCCATCAGACTTGGCTGGCGTTATCATTAGGTCATCCCGGTGCCCTATCCTGTTTGGGCGCAACGCGGGTTCAAGTCTATCGGCACACTTCTAGAAGCCCTGAGGGTTTCTAGCAGCCATTATAGAACTTATATCCTCTGCCAAGCTAATGGGGAGCGGATCTCTCACTGCAGCCGTTTCCAACGCCGAGAAGACCGCCTTGACACCTATACCGACGCTCTGCGTCCCTGTAAGGGATTGCAGTTCATTTAATGCCTCGTTCACGTCAGATGGGCCATTGAACTTGCCAGAGGCCATCAGGAGTGCCTGCAGCTCTCGGTGATCCTTGACAGCCGGCACAGCGATCTCTCTATCAAATTCGAAGACGCCGTGCTGGTCTAACATAGACCGCTGACTTGTAGTAGCGATAATCAATAGTCTTCTACCCTGCTCAAGTTTTAGTACTGCAAGACGAACACCCTTTAAGAATAAGGACATACCTTAGGAGGGCGATTCTCAAGCACGGCGCCCAAATACTGGACGACCGCGTTCGAGAATCTTGGCCCAATAGGGTTCCAGTCGATGATTTTCTCAATGCTATCAAGAATGATAATGCTGAGGGCTGATTTGTATGCGTCAGAGAAGGCGCGCCGGAGGAATTCGAGTTTGGCAACCTCATTTGTCCCAACATCGATTGGCCGGATGATCTTGACAAATGGGAATTCCGACTTCAACCCAATCTCGGCAGCCAGAGCCGTTTTCCCAGCCCCATGGGGGCCGTGGACCAACACGGAGAATAGAGGCGACTTCTCGGAAGTGCGAACAGCCTTGACAAAGCTGAGCCCTGTAGAGAGAATGGTTTGGATATGTGGGCTGTAATCAATGATACCATATGGGGAAGCGCTGCTAAGCTCCTCCTCTGATACACCAAAGGCCGGCTTCACATCCTTCAACGCCCTCATAAAATCTTCACGAGTGAGCATCACATCCTGAGGATTACCGCTCACACCAGTAACGTCCCCGAGCCTAGTGTGCCGGGTGAAGGCGTAAGAGAGGGCCGCCTTCACCAGGCCAGCAATCTCAGCACCTGAGTAGTTCTTGGTTAATTGCGCAAGTTCATCTAAGCGTACGTCATCCGATAGCTTATTGATGGCCCGGATCTTGGCAGTATGGATGTTGAGAATCTGCACACGGCCGTGCTCGTCAGGAAGGGAAATTTCGACATGAACTTCCAAGCGTCCAGGTCGCAGAAGGGCGTCGTCTATCATGTCCTTGCGGTTGGTCATGCCAATGAGGAGAATATTGTTGAGCTGGTCGACACCATCAAGTTTTGAGAGCAGCTGGTTGACCACACTGTCGCCAACACCAGTACCACCGGTACCCGAGCCGCGCTGTTTGCAGACAGCATCTAGTTCATCAAATATAATGATGTGCAGACCTGACTCCTCGCCTTTTTCTTTCCATTCTTTCTCTGCGTCCGCAAACATTTTGCGGACATTTTCTTCTGATTGACCGACGTACTTGTTGAGAATCTCAGGGCCGTTAATGATCTTTGGCTCCCGTGCATTCAACATCTTGCCGATCTGTCTGGCAATCAGTGTTTTTCCTGTGCCAGGAGGTCCATATAGCAGAACACCCTTCACGTGAGCAATTCCCATTTGTTCCACCAAACCAGGAGGGAACACTCGGGATGCGAAAGCACGACGGAATATGGTGCTAAATTCGTCGTCTAAACCTCCAATACCCATCGATTCGAATTTGAAGTCTGGCCGAATTATGGCATTTGTGGCGGGCCGCCTAACGGAACCCTTGAATTTGATGGTTGATGTGGCAGCCTTGGAGAAATTCACCTCAGATGTATTAGGGACCAGAATTCCCCTCGCATCCGGTCTTGAGGTTGGCTCTGACGGCTGGCTCTTCTCACCTCCAAGTTCAATGAGTTGAACTGTCCTCACAACAAATTTCAGAGGAATTCCCTTGTGGTCCATCAGGAGCTGCTGCCCAGGAGCGAAAATCTGTCCCTGGAACAGCTTTATAAAGGTATCTGCCAGCTGGTCCTGGTCATAAGGTTCATCTGTCTTCCGCGACGACAACGCAAAATCTGTCTCAAGATCCATACTGCTCAAAGGGATCATCTGATGGTCATACCGTTGGGCCTTAATGGTGTCAACCATACTAATCCCACACCAATGTCTCTGGCGTTCAGATAAGGTTATCCATCCTGGTTGTACGTGTTCCGTAGGCCGAGCAGTGACGACAAATTTATCGTTCAAGAGGATATGGATGTCCTTGCCGTAGGGGTCAGGGGGGAAGTCTTTCGGAGAGACGGCGCAAAGGTTAGAGAAGATATATTGATCGCCAAGGGCTTTTTCAAGCTTCGTCAGCTTCAGGTCAACTGTTTTGGTACCTGAGCCCGCAGCCTGGCGGCCGATTCCCTGAGGTGGCGGCATGTTATTTCCACCGTACCCGGGCGAGGGTGCACCACCGTAAGCGGCTCTAGGATCGTAGTCGGGCGACCCGCCATAGTCTCGTGATGGTCGCTGCGGAACTTGATTATAGCGGCCCTGCTCTCCACCCCGTCCTGGTAGTCCCCCGCGGGGTCCCTTTCCGAACAGGTTGTTTCTCAGGTCCATCGTGTATCGGGTGGGATGGTGTTGGTTAGACGAGCTGTGGGACGGCCTGCGGACCACGAATTACCCTAAACTGGTCAAGGAACTTAGAATCAATCGTTCAGTACGGACGCTAAAGTACTGACTGATAGGACGGCACTATGTGAAGAAGTTCGGCTCAGAAGACGACTGGAACCAAGTGCGAACTAAAAGAGGACACAAAGTTGATAGTTAGTTGTAAGGCTGTAAATCAAAGCAAAGCTGGGCCGACGATTGATGAAAGGTTACGTCGCAGTTGTCGTTTCAAGCCCGCACTAGGCCGACAGAGGCTTAGCCTTAGTTGCCTTCAGGTAGCAGGGGTAGGTAGATACGGACCCATATATGATAGGCGGGGCAGGATTCACCAATCATGATGTTGGTGTAGGTACGTCATCATTTTTCTAGATATTGGTCAGTGTCACATGACTGGTATCCACATATAGATTACCCCACGGTTAGCACCTAGAACTTAGTTCTCCATCACAATACAACAACAAGATTCCCTGACAGTCAGGATGAATATGGTATGGTCCAAGATGATGTTGTATTCTCCTTAGGTTAATCCCTAAGCTATTTAAGCTAATATATGGGTGTGGCACCGCCACACAGTGTTATCTATAGTCCCCAGCCCCAATATCTGTCTAGGATACATGCATAATGTGTGTGATGAAATTGACAAAGATATCTAATATTATACTACCGGGGCACAGAGCTTGAATCCTACCTCCTGATAAATAACTTATACCTTAGGTACTTACAAACATACCTAGATGAAGAGTGAACATGTGGGATTCTTTATATAGAGGTCCTAAGTGAAAATTATTGTTCTTATTTCGAAGTAAAAAAAATGCCCGGTAAGCCCGGCTCGTGCTTAAATCCGTGGGAAAGGTTTGCAGGCACCTCCCAAGAATTTAAATACGTAACTATTAGAATAATTTACACGTGACAGGTCACGTGACTCGAAAAAAAATAAAAGAAAGGGAGAAAAAACAACAAAACGCTTTCATCACGAGACGACTCCGAGGAGATGAAGAACCTTGAAGGCCGGATTAGGGTTCAAGCTGAACCTCTATTCCCCTCCTGTCTAGTCGAACTTAACTTAGGTAAAGGTTCTGTGGGAAGGCACGCACCACTTCTGAGAATTTAGCCTTAGCCTAGATTTCGTCATCCCTAGATTCCTGAATCAACCATCCTTTCTACAACCTCTTTTCTTTTCTTTGGTTTTGCAGCCAGACAGTTCTAGCTGGCTTCGCCAGCTTCAAACCTTTCCCAATAAATAACACAACGACGAGACTTGTCTAGATTATCCTCCACCAAGGTCAAGATATAATCGTGCTTCACAGATCTCCTTCTAGTTCGTCAATATATCCAAGGTCACATTGAATGATTGAATAGATTGAGTAGACAGACATAGGGCCACCTGGCTATCAATAATGGAATTGCTCACCCTTGGCTACGGCTTCAGAATATAAACAGGCTTTAAACACGACTCCAAGGTATAGCACAGTATGTAAGGGTACGTATATTGCTTTTTGTTGCGATGGAGAGAGAAAGCTCCTCTCCTCTCCAGGCTTACTATCCTAGTACTATATACATCATAAAGCATAAGCCACATGTCCGTGACACATCATAGTATATAGTAATAACCTATCTACAGCTTAGAGGCCAGAAATCGATACTGATTGCGCCAATAGGTTCAGTGATGCAGTAAGCTTACGTAGCAACGCCGGACAGATGACCCATATGACGACTGCGATTGTGTCGATGAGTGCTACGATCTTCTCCGGTATGGCTGATCCTGTATGACCATCTCCAGTGTGCTGGATGTAGCGCAGCCGTCTTTTCCCGGTGTTCCAGGTGAATGCTACCCTCTCCGTTTCTGGCAATAATAAGATTCCGACCCTTCATAAAAGACGATATATTGTCAGATAGTTATGTTTCTGCAAGAACATTGTTCTTGGTCTCTTTGACTGCTTTCCATCAAAGTCTTCCTCAAGAGCGTACTAGTTTGGTACACAATCATTCCAACATGGCCTCTCCGCTGCCCAACAGTCGTGTCCTGATCACAGGGGTAACAGGCTACATCGGCTTCCACGTACTCCTAGGCGCTCTTCGCGCCGGTTGGGCCGTTCGCGCCACCAGCCGATCTCAAGATAAACTCGACGCCCTTGCATCTCACCCCGTGGTCCGAGCCACCGGGCCAGCAGTCGCTCTTCTCGAGCTGGTGAAAGCGCCGGCCTTCGACGAAGAAGCCGAACTGCTCGAGTTCTATAAGGGTGTGCTACGGGGCGTCACACACATCATCCACGCTGCCGCGCCGCTAGGGCATCCAGAATTGGACTCCGACTCGCAAATCCTACGACCTCTTATCGCCAGTATAAAGGGGCTGATCCCGGCCATCGAGGCGACTGACCCGCCTATCCGTCGTCTGATAGTGACGTCCTCGATCATGGCCAACCTCGATGGCTATCCACCAGACCCAACGACTAGAGTGACACCTGAAACCCGAACAGAGCTTCCGAGTGCGGAGGCCCTCGCGGCGCCTAACAAGAGGTCCATTCGAGCTTACCAACTCGGCAAGCGGATAATCCTCGACATCGTAGACGACTTCGCGCGGCGGTCGCGCACTACCGACGTCGTGAACATCTTCCCCGGGTACGTGCACGGCGGGAACGACGGGGCTACCAATCTGCAAGAATTGGACGCCAGTATCTTGTTCTACATGCGCCTCATCCTAACGGGGGTGAGCCTTCCCGCTCCGCGCGTCAACTGCGCAATCCATATCAAAGATACCACAGCCGTGCATCTTGCAGCCCTTGACGAGACGAAGGTGCCCAGGACGCTAGGTAAGTCGGCAAACCTGGGTGTTACGATCCCTGTGGACCACAATGATTCCTGGGCCATCGTGGAGAAGCACTTCCCAGACGCGGTCGCGGCTGGTATATTCACTCGGGGTAGTGAACAAATGATGATGTGTAGGTGGGACGCGACGGAGACCGAGAAGCGGCTAGGTATGAAATTTAGGAGCTATGAGGAGATGGTAGTTGACTTTGCGAAGCAATACTTGGAGTTATTGGCACAGAGTCAGTCTGGGAAAAGCACCTCTTGATATTAAGTAAAGGAGAAGACATTTGTGAGCTTCTTCCTCGGACTAGTTAAATCACAGTAAGACATGTTGCTATATCATACTGCTAATCTTGAATGTCTCGTGAAAAGGTATATTTCTTACCTCTTATCATAATTATCTCACATAACCCAAATTTCCCTTCTCCATTTTTCTTTCTGTTTTAGTGGAACGCTATTCTTCGACTTCATGATCCATCATGTAAGCCAGGCCGATATGGTCAATATCGCAGCCACCTGATGCTAGGGCCAAAAGCTGAACGGCAGTCCAACTAGCTGCCATAAACCACGCTGGGATATGTAGGTGCACCGCGACTGTCACTATTCTGAAACCTCTCATCTTAATACAGTCTTGGAGGGTTTTTGTTAACTAAAGCATCATCGCTCTGCAAGATACATATCGTCCTAGGAAATAGCCAATCCCGTGCAGCTAGAGATCGACTTGTGATGCCAAAATTACTACCAAGAGGGTTTTAGTTAGAGTGCAACCAACGCTCCTCATAAGAAAGAATGCTATATGTATCTCAGAAGGTGAGTGATATCATCACAGTTCCTCGTTGTGTGAAGAAGCAGTATGAATATGACGTGTGCTAGCCGTAAGAAAAGCAAAATCTAGGCCTCAATCATGCTATGATGCTCTATTATTAAGCTCCATTAGATGATACTGGAGCGGGCCATGATCTTACCACCACAGCAGTGGCATTAAAGATGTCTCTAGGGACCCGTAATGTTACCTCCTGGGGCACGCTGTCTCTTGAGGCCTGTCCAAATTGATTCGACTAGGGTGATGACGAGAAGCAACACCTACACGATACACACTGGAGGGTTAATTATATAGAAGATAATCATGCGGCCTAAGGTGTTTGAGGATTGGGAGTAAAGCTGGCTTTAACAAGGTTGAACTAAGACGTTATTCTAATGTTTTAAAAGATATATATAATAAATTAGGTATTTAAAGGAAATAATAAAGCGTTATTATTTTTATATTATAAAAATATTTATTAATATATCTTATAAGTAAGTGGGCTATAAAAACGAGTAAGTTAGTTTTTATAACTTTCGTAATTTTAATTATTAAAAAATATTTACGCGGCATTAAAATTAATTAATAATTATTATTATTTAAATTGTTTTTTTTAATTTTATATTTTAAAAACTAAATACTTTTTTTATATTAAGTATTTAGTTTTTTAATATATAATTTAAATTAATTAATTTATAAATAATATATTTATTATTATTATTAAAACGCATAAAATTATATTTATATATTTTTTAAATAAAAAAATAAAAAAATATTAACTTATTTATTTTAAAACTTAATAATATTAATAAAAACTTGAATAACTTATATAATTAAATATAAACGGTATTATTTAAAAATGAGTTATTATAAATTAATAACACTTTATAATGTTTTTTATATAATATTATAAAAACGAAATAACGACATATTTATATAATTAATTATAAAACTAAATACTTAAAAACTTATATCTCACGAAAAATAATAATCGTTTAATATATTATTAATTTAAATAATTAGTTATTTTTTCCTCGTTTAAATTATATTATCGTAATAATAAAATTTTTATTATAAACATAATATAAAACACGTTAAAAAAACTAAACCTTTAATTTCGTTGTTACGAACCCAACCTATTAGAGGGGTTTCCTACAAGGGTGTTAAGACTTAAACCATGAGGATGTTAATAGGATAAAGGATTTAAATGTAATATCACGTGACATAAATCAGAATGGATAGAGTGATCTAAGTGTATTCATTTAGCAGTGTGAGATAAATCACTATAAATAAGGTGATTTAAAGGTATTTAACATATTAGTTATAAGGAATGAAGGACAAAATGAATAAATATAAAAAAAAGGGGATTTCTTATATATTTAATTATTTATTCGAGTTTTTTAGTTATTAATCTAAAACTATAATTATTTCTTAATATTATAATGAAAATAACTTAAAATCTCTTTAACAAACAAGATATTATAAATTACTTAAATTAATTTTAATTTATTATTACTTTTAAATTAAGAAAACCTAATACGTATTTACTTATAAAGTTAATTAACTAGAAACATATAAAAAGGTTCGTTACATTTTAATAACTCTTTAATTAATGTTTAATATTGGTTTAAAAAAAGGGATTCTCGGTCGAACCGTTTTAAAATAAGCATGCCTCTTAAAACTAGAAAGTAACAAAAAAGAAAGAAATAAAAAAACAATAATTAATAAGCTTTTAAACGAAAGCTTTAGATTTTTTTACGATATAATAAAAAGGTTTAAAAAAAACTAACATAAAAATTAATTATAATTATAACTAAAAAAAAGCCTTAAGAGGACACCTTTAAAGCTTAAAAAAATCGTTCGAGAAAGAAAAGGAGAAAAAAGAAACACCTAAAAAAGAAAATAAATAAGCAAAACAACCTTTACCTCTTAGAAATAAATAGCCGAAACCACCTTTAAATAATAGCAACCCTAGCAACTTAAACGATAAAAATAACATAATAACCCTTAATATAAAAGGTTTTAAACTAATTATATTTAGTAAATATAATGAGTCGAGTGATTTAAAAGGATTTTTAATTTAAATCGGAATTTATTTACGGTTTTATCACGAAATAATTACTATTAAAAAATAAAAGGTTTTTACGGTATTTTAGCTCCTTATCGGAATTACCTTAACCTAGTTTTAACCAGTGTTAAAAAATCACTTAAATAATAAATAAAGCGCTTAAAAAGACATAAAAAAGGTTTTTAAAGATTATAAAAAGTTTAAAAAATAATTTATATTTATATTTAGCAATTTAATTCTTAAGTAACAAGCCGAAGTTTAACTTTATAAATTAAAATAAGATAAAAAGGCCTTAAATTACGTTATTAAATTTAAAAAACTCGCAAGTTAATCGTAATTACCTATTAAAAACTTATATTATTTGTTTTATTAAGGATTAAAAGACTATATAAAAAAAGGAACCTAGAAAAGTTTAATAACTACGTTATAATAATAATTGCTATTAATAACGAAAACTTTAAACGATACCTTAAAAAGAAAAAAACGATATAACGAAAAAACGGCGATTAATAAAAAAGAGGAAATCATAAAAGTGGTGCCAAAACAAGGAAAAACATTAAAACTAAATTAAACCTTATTAAAATTAACGCTACTTAAAAGGAGTAAAAAACAAAATAAATCAATTATTAAATGTTTTAATTATAAAAAGAAAAAACATTATAAAAATAAGTGTTAAAATCTTAAAAAATAAAAAATAAAAATAAAAGGGATTTTTTAACTTAAAAAAAAAACCTTCGAAATAAAGGTTTATTTCGAAAATAATAAAGAAATAAATTAAGTATTTATTATTACTATTATTAAAGTAAAAAAGGATAAAGAAGTCTTTATAAAAAAAGTTATAAATATTATTAAGTTAACCGCAAAAATTATTTAAAGCACGACTATTTATATTTAAGGTACCTCACACTAAAACAAACCAAGTAAAGATATAACAAAAACGAATTACTATATAAATACGATATTTATAAACTAAGATACGACTTAAGAATTAAGTTAAATTATAATGGGTTACATTAAAGCCATTATAACGACGATAAATACGAAATATATTAAAAAAGAAATAAATATAATAATTTAAACCGGAAGTTTTATATAAATAATAACTACGATATTTATTAAAACCTAAATAATACTAGTTAATTTAATAGGTTATTAAGTGAAAAACTTGAATTAAAACTAAAAATAGTAAAATAACCAAAAAAAACATATATCGTTATATTAAAGCTTTTATATTAACGACGTTTATTAAGTACATTAAAGCTTTAAAAATAAAGCTAGTTATTATTCTTAAGAACTAAAAAGCGATAACATGAAAAAAATAAATATATTTATAATAACGTCTCATAATAACTATAATATTTTAAAGCATATTATTTTTATTTAAGTTCCGAAAGAAATAACAAAGTAATTATTAAGGGTTATATATATTACACCTTAATACTATGCAATATACACGATTTACTTAAAACGGGGTTCGAAAAAAACGAAATTAAAGAAGAATTATAAGAATTATAAAAGGAATTATATTTTTTATGTTAACTCGAAAAAAAAACTAAATACGATATTAATTTATTTAAATTTATAAAAAAGCACTTAATAAAAGAATAAATAAAAATATATGCGATTAAATTAAGTTATAAACGAATTATTAAAGTATATTTCAAGAAAAAGGGAGAGTTTTTAAAAATATATATAAACTTATAAAGAAATATTAAGTTACTTCTAACAAGCAAATCCGAGAATTATGCCTTTTATTCGAAAATAATTTAAAACCTTAAAAGGCTTCGAATTAATAAAAAAAACAAATTTAAGTTATAAAAAAGCCCTCGAAAAAGAATTAAAGTTTTAATATATAAAATTTTATATAAAAAATAAACTTTTTACTCCTTATTACTAAAAAGGTAATTAAAAAGACTATTTAAATAACGATTACTAGAAATACGTTTTTATAAAAGCCGTAATGATTTAAAGAAACTTAAAAAAGAGAAAACGTGAAAAACCAAAAAACGATAAAGGCTCTCGCTAGTAAAGCAACGAGAAGCTATAAATAACAAGTTTTTATACGAAGTTTAATTAAGACTTAATAATGCCATTATAATTAAGGTTAAATATAATAAAAAGAAATATAAAGCCCTTATAAACTTAAAAATAAATAAAAGTTATATTTTAATCGAGGTAACTTAAAAAAATAACATATTATAAATATATAAATAAAGTTTATATAAATTATAAAACTTTAAAAAAAATATTTAATTACGAGAATAATAAAATGCTAAAAAAATAGTTTCTTTTTTAATAACCATTTAAAAACATCTTAAGTAAATCATTTTTAATATTATATATATATTAAATCGCGATATAATCTTAAGAATAAATTAGTTTAAAAGAAATAAATCACAAATAAATTTCGAGATAAACACGCTTCATTAAAATTAAAATTAAAAGGAGTTAATTATTACAAGTTATAAAATAAGTACCGTAAATAACATTAAAAAACGGATATAAAGATAAAACATATCACTTATATAATTCAAGTAACTAAACCTAAAGATTTAATAAAAAGAGTACTACGTAAATACTTTTATTTCTATAAATTATTTAAAAATAAAATAAAAAAAGAATTACTAAAATATAATTAATAAGATTATTAAATTTATTTTAAGGAAAAAAAATAGCTAAAATTATTTTTAATATATTTTATAAATTAAGAAAAATAAAAGGTATTATAAAAAGGAATTTAAAAGGACCTTAATAAGGAATATATTCGAAAATTAAAGTCCTCGTTAAAATACCTAGTAATTATAGTATTAAAGGTCGATAAAAACGGAAAATAACATGTTAATAAAAAAGGAAATTTAGTGTAACGATAAATAATTAATTATTAATACCTTAATAAGGTAATAAAAAAACAAATACTTATTATTATTAATAAAACTTATAAAAAGGCAAATTAATAAGGCTTAAATCTTTATAACATTAAA
>MU404259.1:1445-23557 GCA_022695795.1 Biscogniauxia marginata
ATAATTTAAATACTTATAATTTAAATACTTATAATTTAAATACTTATAATTTAAATACTTATAATTTAAATACTTATAATTTAAATACTTATAATTTAAATACTTATAATTTATTCTCGATTATTTTATTAAACTTATTATAATTGTTTATATCGTTTTATATTTATTATTATTATATTAATTTTAATAATTATTTTAATTATAAACTTTATCTTGTTAAAATTATATATTTTTTCTTTTTAAATATTATATTTCGTAATTATATTACGTATTAATTTATACCATTTTCGATATATATTTAAGTTTTCGTAAAAAGCTTTTTAATTAATTAATTATTTATTTAAACGCGTTTAAAAGGTTTTTTGTCGCCGTATAAAATTAAAAGCTAAGTTTTATTTAACGCGCCTCGCGTCGCGGTCGCGTAATAAAATATTTATTATCTCGGCAATATAATAAAAACGAAAAATTATTATTATTATTTAAGTTAATAATACGTTAAATAATTATAACCTTTTTATGAAATATAAATTTTCGGAAATTTAATATAACGGTTAATCGCATAAATATACTTTTAAATCGTCGTCGTAATATAATACTAAAAATATCGTAAAATTTTAATAACTAATAAAAACTAATATTTAAATAACGTTATTTATAAGTAATAACACGATTAATCCGAGTTTTAAATAATATTTTTAATTACTAAATTAAATTAATTAATCTAAAAAAAAAAAAAATTATAATTTTACGCGTTTTAAAAATAATAATAATAAACATATTAATTTTTAGTTAAGTAATATAAATTACGTTTTAAAAAATTAAATACTTAATATAAAAAAGGTATTCAGTTTTTAAAGTATAAAGTTAAATAAAACGGTTCGAATAATAATAATTATTAATTAATTTCGATGCGACGCAAATGATTTTTAATAGTTAAAGATATAACAACTATAAAATTTCGTTCGCGAGCTTGTTTCGTTTACTCGCTTATATAATACGTTATAATATTTTAAAAGGTTTTTTAAAAACTCTAAATTTAAAATATTAAAAAATAAATTATTATTATTTAAAATTTTTTTTGATTATATTAACTCGTAATCGTTTTCGTGGTTTTAAGTTAAAAAAGGTATTTACGTTATTCGAAATAGTTTTTCTTTATTTAATTTTTTCCTTTCTTTTTCTCTTTTTTCGTTATATGCGATTATAAGGTGTTTTGCGGTATAATAACAAGTAATGTTTAAAAATTGAAAACCTTTAACTTTAATAATTAATTTAAAATTATAAATAAATAAATAAATAAATAAGTAAATAATTTAAATAATAAAATAATAATAAAAGTTTATTTATAAGGTATAATTAATTATTATTTCTTTTGATTTAATTAAATCGATAAGTAATAAAGTACGTAAAAATAACTTATTTTTAAAAATATAAATATTAAATATTTCGTTTAATTATAATTTAAAATTAAGGTTATTTTCTTTTTCGTCGGCTTTATTAACCTTTTTTAAGTCCGTATTATTAGAATTATTCGATTAAGTAATTTTAATAGTAAATTAAGATTTAAAAAAAGTCAATTTATTATCGAAAATATCGGAAAAAGCTATTTTAGTTATTTAAATAATAACGTAAAATAAAAAGATAAAAGTAAAAAAGTAATAATAATTATAAAATAATTTTAAATAAAAGTATTATTAATTTATGTTATATTATAAGTTTTTTTATAAAAAGAATAAAAAGGAAAGGTTATCTTTTATAAAAATTCTATTTAATAAAAGATAAAAATAAACTTAAAAAAAAGAAAAGAAAAATTAAAAATAAACTTAAAAAGATTATCCATAAGGTAAGCAAATCCAAAAAGATTATAAGGTAAGCAAATTTAAAAGGATTAAAAAGATTATTTATAAACAAGGTTATGATTAAGTTATTTATTAATAACTTAAATTAGTAACTTGCCAAGACTAGTTTTTTAAACTTTTAATTAAAACTAGTGCAAGTTAGTTATTAACTTAATTTAAACTAGTCCTAGTTAGTTAAAAGCTTAACTTAAACTAACTTATATAAATTAAGTTAATAACTTAAAAAAAACTAGTAACTTGCCAAGCTTTTTAAAAAATAATTTAAATTTTGAAATATTATTTATAATATGATTAATTAATTTATAATTAACTTATATTACGTTATAAATTTAAAAAATAAGTTATATAAACCTTTATTTAGAAATTTTTTATTTATAAATATTTAAATAATTATTATATAAATTAATTAATTATTTAATAAATTATATAAATAATATGTTATTTAATTAACTTTTAACTTTATAATTATAAGTTATTTATTTAACGAGTTATTTAATTTATAAATTTTTATTATAAAAAACGTTTACTTTTAACAAAAAGAAAATAATTAAATTATTCAATTATAAGTTAAAATCTAGGTTTTTTAATATATTATATAAAGATAAAGTTTAATATAATTTATATAATAAAATATATAAATTTATAATAAATAATTAAAAAGATATTAAAAAATATTTTTATTTTTATTTAAAATATTAAATATAACTTTTTTATAAACTTTACTTTAAATAATTAAATAACTTATTTAATTATTAACTTAAAATTATAAAGTTTATATAATAATTAAAATAACTTCTTAATTAAATAAATTAAAAAAGAACTTTTTAAAAAGGGCTTAACTTAATTTAAATATTAATTATTTTAATTAAAATTTTAAAAAGCTTAGCAAATTACTAGTTTTTTTTAAGTTACTAACTAACTAACTTAAAGGTATATTTACGCGATTAATCGTTATATTAAAATTTTAAAAACTTATATTTTATAAAAAGGTTATAATTATTTAACGTATTATTAACTTAAATAATAATAATAATTTTTCGTTTTTATTATATTGCCGAGATAATAAATATTTTATTACGCGACCGCGACGCGAGGCGCGTTAAATAAAACTTAGCTTTTAATTTTATACGGCGACAAAAAACCTTTTAAACGCGTTTAAATAAATAAATAATTAATTAAAAAGCTTTTTACGAAAACTTAAATATATATCGAAAATGGTATAAATTAATATGTAATATAATTACGAAATATGGTATTAAAAGAAAAAATATATAATTTTAACGAGATAAAGTTTATAATTAAAATAATTATTAAAATTAATATAATGATAATAAATGTAAAACGACGTAAACAATTATAATAAGTTTAATAAAATAATTAAAAATAAGTTATATAATTAATTACTTTTTATTATTATATATTATTTTAATTAAAAAAACATTTTGTTTCATAATATTATAATAACTTATTACTATTAAAAAGTAAAATTACAATATTAAATAATAACTAAATTATAAATAAGCTTAATATAAACTTTATAAAGCACTTTTATAAATATAAAGAAAAAAACCGAAAAAAAACTATATACCTTTTAATTTTATATGTTTTAATATTTTAAAATAAATATATAATAATTATTTATAAAGTTTAATAAATTATTATTATATTTATATTATAAAAAAACTTTTTAGTTAACTTTATAAAAGTTTTTATTATTATAATAATTATTTTAAATATATAAATTAAATTTCGCGTAATTAAATTAATTCTTTTTAATTTAAAAAAAGTTATTATTATATTACTTTTTATATAAAAAACGCGTATATCCTTTTTTAACCTCGATATAAATTAAATGTTTTAAAAAGTTAAAATACTTATAATAACTTGCGAGATGTTTTTATAATTTAATTATATTATAAGTAGAATTAAAAAGTATTAAAAAATTATTTTAATATTAATATATAAAGTATTTTTATGACGAGATAAAATTACTCGTTTTCGGGAAATAAACTATATTTTTAATAAGCGATATAAAATTATAAATAAGGAGATTATTTAATATAAAAAAAGAAGTAACTTTATAAGTTAAAAAAGATAATATTATAATTAATAATAAAAAGAAAAAGCCTCGAAAAAAGGTAATAATTAAGCGGAAACGATATAATATATATAGCTAATTTAGTTATAATATGCGTATTTATATAGCAAATAAAAATGTATTTAATAATATAAAGAATAAAAATATAATAAATAAAAAAATATTTAATAATTTAAATTTCAAGGAGTTATAATTGATTTTATTTGTTATTAATTTTTAATTTTAATTTTAAAGGGTTTTAACTCGAAAAATATAATAAACTAGTCAACTTAAATTACGCGTTAAAAAACCGAATATTTAATATAAAAAAGGTATTTAGTTTTTAAAGCGTAAAACTAAAAGAGACAATTCGAATAATAATAATTATTAATTAATTTTAATGCCGTGTAAATGTTTTTTAATGGTTAGAATTGCGAAAGTTGCAAAAACTGGCTTACTCGCTTATGTGGCTCACTCGTTTATGAGACACGTTACTTTTAATATTTTAATTTTAATAAATTTATAACGTCGTTTTTAATAGTCGGGTAATAATATAATAACCCTCCTTATTAAAAATGACTTGATTTTTAGGTAAAGTCTAATATAATACTAAATAAATAAGATTTAAAGTTATAAAACTTAATAATATTAAAATTTAATTTCCTTAAAAATATTTATTTAATTTAATACCTTTAGTTTAAATTGTTATAATAAGCCTTTTTATAAATTAGTTTTTTTTATTTAAAATAAAAATAAAAATAAAATAAATAATAAACCACGTGACATGGTTATATAAATTTCAGCTTATAAATAAATTATTGGTTTAACGAAAATTTCAAAAATATTTTTTAATTCGAATAAAATAAACTAATTTAAGTTATTTAAAAATAACCTTTTAAATTCGACGTGAGATATATCTCGATATATATATATAATAAAAGCTTTTTTAATTTAATAAAAACCTTTATTATATTATAAGTCGAATTTTATTTAGTTAATAAATAAATAAAAATAATAAATATTAACTAAAATATTTTTTTTTCGTAATTATTATTTAAAATCTTATTTCTTAAATAAAAACTTTTTAAATATCGGTTATAAATTTCGTTAAAATTATAATTTAATAAACCTAATTTACTAAATCTTCTAATTTATTTTTAAATTTAATTAATATAAGGCTTTAATCGTTTAAAGATTTTTTAGTTTAAAACATTCTTTATAAAAAATTTTTTCTTTTCATTATTTATAATATTATTTCTTATTCTTTATAATTAAAATAAGTTATTAACTTATGTGTTTATATATAAATCAACGCTTAAAATTATTAATATTAAACTTAGTTATAAACGGTAATAAATTATAAATATAAATTAATATAATACTTTGTTTTAAAAGTTAATAATCTTTTTAAAAAAAAAGAAATTAAAATCAGTTATTAACTAGTTTTAATTTATAATAAATATATATATAACTAAATATAAAAAATAAAAAAATACTTTTTAAGGTATTTAGGTTTTTAATAATAAAAATCTTAATAATATAAACGTAAATATTAACTTTTTTACTTAACTTTTTTTAAATACTTAAATATATTAATTAAGTTTAATTATAAGAAATAGTTAAATAACAATAAAAATTTTTTTTTTAAAAAATATATAATTCGAATAACTTTTCGATAAGTATTTAAAATAATATTAAAAAGCAATATAAAACTTGTTTAAACTTCGAATTAATATTATATTATGTAATATTAAATTATTTAAGATGTTTATAATACACGAGTTTTTATAAAAAAATTTCTCTTTCGATTTAAATATATCGAATTTCATAAAGAATATAATATATATTAAGTTTAAATATTTATAAAAGATTTATAAGTGTTATATTTTTATATTTTTTAATAATTAAAATAAAAATTAATATAATAGGACTTTAACTTTAAAAAGTTAATTTATTTACTCGCCGTTAAAATATACTTTATCGAATTAAATTAAAATTTTTAAAGAAGTTAAACTTAACTCGTTAGTTTTAAGCGATTCGCGATAAATAAACTTTTATAATGTTAATTAACTTTATTTTATCTTTATTTAAGTAGTTTTATATCGAGATTTCTAATACCGGCTTTGTTATCGATTTTAAATAATTATTAAAAATATTTATAAGCGAAAAAGGTTTTATATACGGCTCGGTATTTTTTTTTGCGTTATTATGTCTTTCGATTTGTTTTTATTTTATTATTTAAACCTTTAAGCCGGGTAAAAGTTTTTAACGTTAAAGTAGTTATAACTAAAGAGGTAGCCTTTTAAGTAAAACGAGAATAGTATAATATTTTATTTTAACTCACGAGGATTTATTTTTATTTAAATAACACGGCGATTATTTAAGGTCTCTTTAGCTATTTATTTAATAACTTTTAAGTCGACTTTTTTTTTTTTTTTCGTAAATACCGTTTTTTATATCCGCCCGATTATATATAGTGTTAAATAATCTTCGAGTTATTACGATATTACGAGTAACGAAAAAACCGATAACTAAGTTAAAATAAAAATTAATCGTATTATAACTTACTTTCTCGATTTCTCCTTCTCGATTTTTATTTATTTTAAAAAGTTAATAAATAATTACGATAATACTTTTTCGTAAAATAATAAGTAAAATAAACCTTTTTATCGTATTAACGATAAAACTTATTAGTCGTTTTAACTTTTTTAAAGTTAATATTTAGTTGTTTTACTTTTTACCGACTTTTAACGAAACGATTTAAGTATAGTAATTTTATTATTTATTATAAGCGATTTAACTACCTAAATATAACCAGTCGCTACGTTTATAAATATAGTTAAAAACAAGTTTTTAATTATATTATCGCGTGTTCGTATATTTAATACGCTTTTCGGTTTTTTCACGTTTAACTAAAATAAGAAACCCGGTAATTTATTAATTATTAAAGTTATCGCGACTTCGCTTTTTTTCTTAATAAAGCTCGCTTTTATTAAAAACGAGACGAAATCGTTATAACGCCCCTAACGAGTCTTATATAAAAAAATAGTTACGATAAAGTACTTAATTAAAAACACGAAAAAACATTTAATAACAAAACATACGGCCGAGAATAATGAATTTTTTATATAATTAATAACATGTTAATACGGGGCTCCTCTTAAGTCGAACCCTTATTTTAACTGTCTTATATTCTAAATAAAGTCGCGATATAGCTAAATAACTTAGTTTAAACCGGATATAAAATATATTATTATTATTATTATTATTTACTTTGTTACCTCGATTTTAACGAGATAAAAAAAGTATTTAAATAAATAAATATTAACATATCACACAAGCGAGTAAACAAAACAAGCTCGCGAACGAAATGGATTCCTATATAAAATTGACTTTTTCGAAAATTCATAACTTTACACGTAAAAATCAGAAAACTCTCGGACCTTTTTTTCTAGTTATATAACTATATAGTTTAATTAAAATAAAAATAAAAAAAAGAAATATTTAAAGAAATACGTAAAAGGTCCGTGCGTTTTGTTATGATTTTAGTTTTTACGCGTTTTCTTTTCGTGTTTTTTAATATTAATTTTTATTTTTATTTTAATTAAACTATATAGTTATATAACTAGAAAAAAAGGTCCGAGAGTTTTCTGATTTTTACGTGTAAAGTTATGAATTTTCGAAAAAGTCAATTTTATATAGGAATCCATTTTGTTCGCGAGCTTGTTTCGTTTACTCGCTTATGTGGTACGTTAATTATAAACTTATAAAAAACTTTAATTTAAATAATTTTTTAAAAAGCTTGGCTAGTTACTAGTTTTTCACTAGTTAGTCTTAGTCAAGGCCTTAACTAACTAGTCTAGTTTTAGTTAAGGCCGTTAGTAATTAATTAGTAACTAAATCACAACCCTGTTAATAACTCAATATATTTATTAATATAAACTAATTCGTTATAAATTATTTATTATATTAATTTTCGAAAGTATTATATAATAAAATTTTAAATTAATAATTAAAAATAAAAAAAATAGAATAATTTTTTAATTATAATAAATAAGCTTAAAAAACGAGTATGATTAGTTTTTTATATTTATTAAACGATAATTAAAAATATAACTCGAATATTATAAAGGTTTTTATTATATATATAACCTTTTTTAAATCGTTATTAACGATTGAGGTTTTTAATTTATAATAAATTTTATAAATAAATTAAAAGTTATTTTTATTAAAATACTTATAAATAATAAAATAAATAAATATAATAAATAAAAATTTAAATGAATAATTATAATTATTTATAAATTATTTTTAAAAATAATTAATTTAATATTTATTAATATTAAATACCGTTTAAATTAATATACTTAATAACTTTATAAAGTTATCTCTTTATAAAGTTGAAATAAAATTCTTAATATTAATATTATTCGATTAACAAACTAAAATTAAAAACTTAATTTAATTATCGACGAGAAAAAAGTTATTAAAAAAAGCTTAAAAATAATATTAACCTTAAAAAGATATATTAATATTATAAAAAAACTAATAAAAAAAACTTAATAATAAATATATTAATAAATATTGCCGCGAATTAAATTTCGACGTAAAAAATCGCGTTTTTATTATTAAAAATATAATTAATTAATAAATTTAATAATAAACTTAATTATTTTTTAATTTAAAACCTTTAATAATTAACAAAATATTAATATTTATTATATTAATTATTTGTATAAATACTTAAATAACTTATTATTAAAATAAAAAGTTAAGTATTTCGAAAAGAAATAATATATAATAAAAAATAATAAAAAGTAAATAAAATATTTATATTAGTAGGTATTTACGTAAGTAAAGACAAAGTAACGAAATAACGATATAAAAAATAAGGATGAGACTAGTGTAATATTAATGTCCAAAGAGATAACTATTTATTTAAAGGGATATAAAATAAATAGTTCCTTATATACACATTAAGGCCGTAACCCTTATAACTTAGTTATATAACCATTACTTACTTTATTTTTTTCTCGAGATAAAATCATTATAAAATCGTATTCATCTCCTTTTTAACCCACCCTTCGAGTTTAAGAGATATTTAATTGCTTTCGACTAAAGCCTTTAATAACTCGTTTAATAAGCTTTTCGTTATAACATTTACGAGGTTATAATTACTATATATTTACCGGATTTCGTTAATTTCTTAATTTTTATATAACTATTATAAGTCTCTTTTTATTTGTACTTCTTATTTAAATTAAATATTAATATAATAAGTATAAATTTATATATAATATTAATAAAATTATAAAAAGAGTTAATCGTTTTATAACGATATTAACGGCGTGTTAAATTATAAACATTATATTAAAACTTTATATTATTTTATATATTTCGCTTATTAAAACTTTTTTTATAACTTTTTTACATTTAATAAATAAATAATAAATAATATTATTATAAAAATTTAACTCGTTGTTTTAAATAAAGCTTTTATTATTTAATATAATAATATACTTTATTTACGAGTTTATATCTTTATTATTAACGAAAAAGCCGTTTATAACAACATATAATCGTAATCCTTTAATAATTAAAAAGATATAATTAAATTTTTTATCTTTATTATTTATTTATTATTATATTTTCGTGTAAAATGTTTTTATCTTTTTAAGCTTAGGTTTTACTTATTAAGCCGCCGTTAAATAATCGAAAATAACCTTTAATTAATATGTTAACGAGATATATACTTTTTTTGTTTGTTATTCTATATATATTTTTAATTATATTTAAAGTTTTAAAGTTTAAAGTCTTTAAATTTTTAATTTACCTTTTTTAAATAACGAAAATATTATATTAATAAATTATAACTCGTGATTTATTAAAGTCTTTTGTCGCGTTTTCTTTTAATATTTTTAAGGGCGTGTTTTAATATTTATTTTAATTAATACTTTATTTTTTTAAGAAAAATCATTATATCGATATTTAATATATTATTTATTTATAAATTTATAATATTAAATAACTTGCTAAGTTTAATAATAAAAAAGCATAAATTAAAAATATATAGTTTTATATATAATTCTTTTTAATAGTAATTTAAATATATTTCGAATTAATATATATTTCACTTTATAATACGTAATAGTGTTTCTTTAAAATACTTATTTTTTAGTTTTAATAAAAAGCGAATATAAATTGTTTTTTATAATGGCGTTTTCGATTATATATATGTTATTATAATATTACGTATTATAACTTTTATTTTACGTTATTAAAATATAAAGGTTAAGGATATAATTAAATGTTAACTTATTTTTTAAATTATAGATGTATAAGTTATAATAAATTCTTTATCGAGATCTTTCTATTTTTATATTACTAAACGCGATTTTTTATATAAGGTTAATATATATTTATTTTTAATTTCCCGAATTATTTATAATTTAAATATTATGGCTTTATAATGAATTATTTCGTCGAATATAATAAGTTATAAGATGTTACTTAAAAATAATATGTTAAATTTTATTATGTTTAACGCTTTATATAATTATTTTAATGTTATAATTTTTCTTTTTATTTGAAATTTTAAAGTTAAGTTGAAAAAAAATTTTTTTGCGTTAACGTATACGAAATTTACTTTTACGAGATTTAACTTGTCTTTTTAAATGGTTTTATAAAATATAAAGTTAAACTTTAGTTTTAACGACTTGTCGTTTAACGTAAGTTCTTTAAGTTAAATATATAGTTTAATATAAAAGCTTCGAAACGTCGATACATCTCCGGAAATATTTATTATAATAATAACGTCTTTATTTGTGACGGCGACGACCTTATATAGACCTATTTAATCTCTTTTTTCTTGATATACGAGAACTTTATTTTTTAAAAGTAATAATATCGAGAGTGTTTTTAGGGTGTTTAAGCTGTTATGAGTATTCAAAGCGTCTCGAATTGTCCTTTATGCCTTGACCTTTTTGACCTTTGCTATGACTCTCTAGACTTCCTCCGAAATAATCTTATATGCCTTGCGTATTGGTTTGTGGTATTTCTTAACCTTGTTAATAAATTAATGTGCTTTTATAAGAACCTGTTTATATATAACGTTTATAAAGCGGGTCTTATTCCGAAATTCTATATTATCGAAATTTATACCGGCGTTATAAGTAATAATATTTAACAGGTTTAAATACGTGTCGATTTAATATTATTTTAACATTTTTTATGTTTTTTTAATAAAGATATTTTTTATAAAGCGGGTTATTTAAAAGCTTATAATAACGTCGACTATATAAAGTATTGTTTTTTTTTTAGATATATAATGTTTATGATAATTTTATAGTTAAAATTTATATTTAAGTTTTTTAAGGTAAACTTAAATCTTTAAAATGTTTTTTTTAATTTAGTAATAATAATAAAATTTGTTAATTTTTTAATATTATTAGCCTCGACGTTATAATTAATTTTAATTAGTAAATTGTATAGTTTACTAATAAAAAAGTAATTAAAACGAGTATAAATTTTTCGTAGTTTTATTTTTATAAAGTATAACTATTATATTATTAAATTAAAATTACGGATATTTTTATTTTTTAATAACGGGGATTATAATATTATTAAGGTATATTATTTATATAGTTGTTTTTTTTGTTTTAGGCTATTTTAAAGTGTTTTATAATTATCGAGAAGTATATTTTATTTAAGATTTTAATTAGCGGGATTTTGTAGTATGTTTATTTTTATTAGTTTTTAATAGGTATAAGTAATTATTTAAGGGGATTACTTTTTAGTATATATAATTAATTTATTAAGGAGTAGAAATTAAAGTTATTTAAAGTCAAGAGCTTTTATTTTCCGTTTAGGTAGTTTATAAGGGGTTAGTATTTCGGCGTTTATAAAGGTTTTAAGGTAACGTATTAGTTTAGTTAAGCTTTTAAAGGCGATATCGTTTTTCTTATGGATTAGTTATTTCTTTTAATCGTTAAGTATAGTTATAAAAATAAGTTATTAAGTTGTAGTAATGTTTATAAGTTATACTTTAAATAAAACCCCGGATAGCCGGGGTATTTTATTAGTAGGTAACTTTATAAGTATAAATATAAGTATTTTAAGAAAAGTGATATAACTGGCGGTTAAAACGCTTATTATTAAGGTGTTTATTAATTGGTTAACGAAAAATTATTAAATATTAAAAGTGAATTATTTAAGGGTTTAATATGAATTTTAAGTTAGTTTAAAAGGCGTTAAGGGTTTTTAAAAATTAAAATAAAAAAATAAAAAATTAATAAGTTTTTTAGTTTTTTTTAATATAAAATCGCTTTATTAAACGTTTTAATAAGTATTTTAAACCTCGTTTAGTTTTATTATTATTAGTTATAACTTTAATCCTTTTAATCTTTATAATAAGGGTAATAAAGGTTTAAGTTAAAATATTTATTAGTAAATTAAGGTTTAGTATTACGTGTTTAAAGGAATAAAAAGTGAATTTCTTTTATATATCGCTTTTCGAAATAGTATTTATTAGTTAAGCGATTTTATCGCGGTTTATTTAAATTACGACGATATTAATTAAATTCGGGTGAAAATTAATGATTTTAAGTATATTATTTTTTAATTGGTCTCGATTGTTAATATTTTTTATATTAACGTATTTGATTATTTTTATTTAATCGTTTTTAGTTCTTTAAAGTTTTATATTAAAGGTTTTTTTATAATAATAAGTTTAATTAATTTTTAAAAGTACTTTATATTTTTTAACGTATATATTTTATTTTATTAAAACATTTTTTAAACTTACTTGTAACGAGGGGGGTATTAACTCGAAATCATTAGAAATAAAATCTTAGAAATATTTTTAATATTTTTAACGTCTTTTTAATTATTCGTATGTTAAGTATATTAATGTCGGAAACTTTAAAATTTACAAGCGTCGTAAATATTTATATTACTTTTTATTAAATAGTTGTTTTTTCCGGGTTAATTTCCTTTTATTTAATTATTATAAAATCGAATAAATAAATAAGGAATAAAGATCGTTTTAAAATTAATTTTATTAGTTATTTTTTAGCTTTTAAGTACTTTTAAAGTTTTATTTCGAGTTGTTTTTTTATTTAACGAGTTACTCTTTCCCGAATAACATTTTATATAACGGTTTTTAATTATTTTTATTTTGATATTTTATTAATAATATTATTTGATTTAAGTAAGGTTTTTATATAAAAAGTGTTATTAGTATTATTTATTTTATTACGAAGAAGGTTCCTTTTAATTAAATAGTAATGACTTTTTTAACTTTTTTAATTTATGTTGTTATTTAATAATATTAATTAATATTGATAAGTATTTACGTAAATAAAAACAAAGTAACGAAATAATAATATAAAAAATAGGGGTGAAACTAGTGTAATATTGATATTTAAGGAGGTAACTATTTACTCGAGGAGATGTGGGATAAATGGTTCCTTATATACATATTAAGGCCGTGACCTTTGTAGCTTAGTCATACAACCATCAATTTATTTTATAAACATATTATTATAAATTATAATATTAAATATATAATTAAATTATTTAAAAATGCCTTAAAAAGCTTAAAAATATTATAAATAAATTATAATATATTAAAGCTTTTAATAAAGCTAAAAACCTAAAAAAAAAGTATATAATAATAAAGCGAAAAACTCTTTATATAAAAATGATAATAAGTTTATAATAAAAAAGGTATTTAAATAAGTATAAAAAGCGTATTTAAAAGATATTTAATAATAATTATAAAAAGTAAATTTATTATAAAACCGGATTTAAGGACTTATATAATATAATGATTATATAAACCTGAAAATATTTCTTTTTATTTAAGAGTTTATAAGTAAATAAAGGTTTATAAAATTTGTTTTTTTAATTTTTAAAGGTTTAAAACAAGCTTTTTAAAAAAAAAAGGGAGGTAATATTATAACGTGGCTTATTATATATTTATATACTTATATTTTACATATTTATTAATAAGTTTATAATCTTTAAATACTTTATAATTTATATATAAATTATAATTATAAAAGCTTTATTCTCGTATTTTTTATTTTTATATTTTGATAAAATTATATATTAAAAAACTAAATACTTAATATAAAAAAAGTAATCAGTTTTTAAAATATAAAACTAAAAAAATAATTTAAATAATAATAATTATTAATTAATTTTTAATATTGCGTAAATATTTTTTAATAATTAAAACTATAAAATTTATAAAATTTAACTTACTTATTTATATAGCTTACTTGCTTATAAAGCACGTTAAATATAACTATTAATATATATTAAAAATGGAAACCCCAAATTTTTTTTATAATAAGAATAAATAATTTTCTAGGTAATATTCGCAGTCCCGCGAATGAACTTGTAATGTGGGGGAATCCCCGCACTTTTCCTACCACCCCTCTCCCCGCACAAAAAAAAGTAAAGAGGGAGATTAACAACTAACCAGTTTTTTAATACAACGTCCCATCTAACGTCAATAGTTACGTAGCAACATGTCCAGCGCGAACGAGACCGGTACGCATACTATATTATATGACCCTATAAGTACATACTTACCTATTTGCTTAAGTGAACCTCGATACCCTGAGCGCCCAGCAGCTCGCCCAGGTCAAGAAGCAGCTCGATGAGGAGCTTGAGCATCTGACCTCCTCCTTCACCCAGCTCCATGCCGCCCAGTCCAAGTTCCGAGAATGCCTTCGCTGTGTCCAGGGCGGCAAGTCGTCCGCCCTCCAGCGTGCGTGTTCCATCTATCTATGTTTCTACCTACACGACCCAGCAACAGAGCTCACTAATGCGCCCGGTCTGATCGATGGCTGTAAATAGAAGATAAACCTATCTTAGTACCTCTTACTAGCTCCCTCTATGTTCGCGGGAACCTCTCGAGTGCCTCTCACGTTGTTGTCGACATCGGTACCGGCTTCTATGTCGAAAAGGTAGAAACCCTCTTCCATCTCTGTCCCATGATGAGTATTCACACACTGGTAGGAGGTCAAATCGGCAGCTGAGTTCTACGAAAACAAGGTGGGCGAAGTTGGAGGAAGCATCAAGGAACTCGAGGCAATTGTGCAGGCCAAGACGAACAATGTTCGTGTCGTCGAGGAAGGTATTGCTCATCAACCACTTCCCCTAGCGAGGGAGCCCCTGTGATTACCTACTAACAAGTTCTTGCTATCTAGTTCTCAGGCAGAAGATGGCCTCTGGCCCCCAGCAGACCCCTCCCTCTTCCTAAAATTACGACAGGCGCTATCGGATGCCACCATACCCTTTGTGTATGCCACATACGGCTCCAGAATACCCCTCAGGATACCATTGGACGTCCTGTAGAGAATTCACCTGACTGCTGTGATTAATATACCCTCTACCTTAGGGGCAGGGAGACCAAATATGCGAGATGGCATATGGCAGAGAGGCAAAGTGTCCCGGTCGTGATGTGCTGTGTTGCTTCGGCAAAAAGCTATCTTGGTGCTATCAGCGGTGGCCATGATATCTAGGGTGAAGGGCGAGCATAGTCTTCGATGCCCTCGAAGGCGTCGCGGATGTCACGGACTATTCCTAAGAATTTTCGTACTCTGTCTGGGAGCCCTAAAACCTCACCATTGCCTTCGTCACGGAATAGAAACTCCAGGTCTCCACCCCAGATGTTCCCGACCGTCTCCTCATTTGCCAATCGGATATCCTCGTCCCAGGATTCGCCGTAGATGCTAAGGCTAAAGTCTATGGACGGTTCTCTCCGGTCTGCTAACTCTCGGATGCCGTTCCAACGCCGATTGATCGCAATCTCGACTGTGTATCCGGTGGCTTTCCAGCTAAAGCGGTACGCACTTTTTATGGCGACCGTCTTGAAATAAGAGGCCAACACATGATGGCGTGCAAGTGAGATTTTGGGATAGGCGTCGAAGTCACTCTGCAGACCTTCCATCTGGATTGTTGCTGATTGGAAGTAATGGTGGACACTTTGAAACTTCTTCTCGTCCTGGTCTTCACATATGGCTTCCAATTTCCAGTCGAGATTCCTATGAAGAGGTCAATGTGTAAGCGATAGCGCAAATACCGGCAGTATGATACTCACTTTCCAAGGCTAATATTGGTGACGTTGAGCTCGGCGATTCTGGCATCCCGGGGGTAGACTCTCGCTCGCGATAGCTGGTAATAGACCACTTTATCCCTACTAGACTCAGCAGAATGCTTGGAATTATTCATCACCGCGAGGGTTGCCTCAAATTTCGCATCATCGGAGTATGCCTCGAAAACGTAATCCGGGACGACGTGAGCTGCTGACGGGATCTGGCTATCCATGGGAACAAAAGGACTGCTGCCCTCTCTGATGAAGTCCAAGGTAGCCTTAGCAAGCGTTCTGTCGCCGATCCTAATGGTGAGCAACGTTAGCGCGGCCGTCGGTGGAAGGGCTCAGGTGGCTACCTACTGCGTCTTGAACCGCCCCAAAGCCCGAGGGTTCTTCACCATGGTCTCAAATTGTCCGTAATCGTAGCTGTGACTGCCACGGGGGTATCGTTTTAGTACATAGTGGCCTAGATGTATTCTCAAGGTCAAGCTGGTGTGGAAACGGCCCTCCTTCCTTAATGCATCAACAAGGGCGTGCGAGATACCTCCCGTGTACTCACGGGTATCGTCGTCGTGCTTTAATCCGGCAATGTGGTCATCTTGTCGCTTTAGGTACGGCCGTGCCTCACCAGTCACATCATTGACATGGAGCTCAATCTGGAAACCGTTCTTCACGTTGGATGGGGGCTCAACATGGAGACTCTTGGTGGTATCTGGCTGGTCCGTGACGAGATCCCGAGACCGTGTCTGTGCTGTTTCAACTAACTTATAAGCGTCATCCTTTTTCGGCGCTATGATGCGTAGGTATGACCCTGCCGGTGTACTTTGAAGCTCCACAGAGCAGTTAGTGCTGTCATGAACTAGTTCTCGGTGGACAGCCTCAACAACCCCCGAAATCGACTCCGACTTCCCAGACACAATGAACTTAGCCTAAGATAGCAGTATCAGTCTATATATCTAGGGCGCTGGTGACGAGCAGTGCGGGCATACAGTCACCTGTCCACGGAGGGGCTGAAATCGTAACGAGTGATTCGAGCGACTCCTAACCCGTGCCAAGTCACGCAAGAGCATGACTGATGATGGCTCGGGCAGCTGCAGCGGAGTTGGCTGGGGAGTCAATGCAGTTGTTCGGGTTGCCTGCGGGTATCCCTCGCTGGGGATGTATTTTAGAGTCTGTTCCTCGAGTTGATCATGGTTACTAAATGCGTACGGATACATGCTTGAAGCCTGCAATTGGTGTCGGACGTGCTGCTGGGTGGTGGCTGATTTGCGCTGAGAATATGACATAGAGCCGAGATCAGGGGGCGGGTACATGGCGATTGTAGCAACTTGGTGGATAGGGTCGTTGGATAGGAGATGCATAGCGTGGCATGTTTGTATAGAGTTGGCATCGCGGCGTGGCGGTGAGTCTTGACTAGCAAGCAGTAGGGGTCAGTCTGACGAAATAGCAGCCAGACGAATGAACAACTCACAGGTCGATTAACAAGTCCATTACTTGACTACGATTGACCAGGAAGGCATAATGGGAAAAAACAATTTTTAGGTCCAGAAAACCACCGAGTTTCGTGCAAGGTAGTTACAAAATACCCTTTATTAAAATAATAAGCACAATATTATTACAATTAATAAATATAATATAATGAAAAAAGCTCTTATAAACTTTTAAAAATTCTAAAAAAGGGGTTTTTAATTTATATTATTTAAATTATTATATTTAATTTTATATTTCACAATTTAAGTACTTTTTTAATATTAAATGATTTTTTATTTATAAATATTTATTTTCTAATAAAATTATTTTATATATTAATATTAAAGTCATTTTTAAATGTTAATTATAAATATTTATAATATAAAAAAAACTTTTATTTATAATAAAATAATATTATAAAAAGTGATATAAATATATATAAAATACGAAAAAAGGTGATTAATTAATAACGAAAAGCTTAATTTTAAAGTTTTATTAAAGCTTTTTTTATAAACTTAATAATTATATATAATATTATACTTTATATCGTTTTATATTAAATAGTTTAAATTAGTTTTTAAAATATTATTAAAATTAAAAATATATAATTATTATTTATATAAATAATATAATAATAACATTTTAAAAATTAATTAAAAAGGGTTTTTAATATAACGTTATTTATAAATTAATAAGTCATTTAAATAAATAAGTTACTCGATTTTTAATATAAAATCAAGGTTTTTAAATATATAAAAATTATAAAAAAATTATAAAATTAAAATAAATCATTTAAATTAATAATAAATCTTTATTTAATATATAATTAATAAAGCCTTAGCTATTAAATTACTAGTAAAATATATATACCATGTTATAAATAATATTGTTATGTCTCGTGGGGCAGTGATCAGCCCGTGCAGGTCACCGACCGTAAGACCAAGGTCGCTAGTTCGAATCTAGCCGAGACTGAAATTCTAGGTTTACATTTTTCCTTTTTTAATTTTTTATTAAATTTCATAAAAAAAGTAAATAATATTTAACTTTTAAATAATAATATTTCGTTTATTTTATTTATATAACACTTTATTAAATAAATAAATAAAACATAGTTATAAATAAACGAAATTTTATAATTATTATATTTTTAATTTTATAACGTACTATTTAAACGAATAAGTTATATAAATAAATAAACTAGTTTTTATAATTATTAAACTTTTAATTATTAAAAATTATTTACATAATATTAAAGCATAAATATAAAAAATACAAAGATAAGGCTTTTATAATTATAATTTATATATAAGCTACGAAGTATTTAAATATTGTAACCTTATTAATAAACACGTGAAATGTAAGTATAAAAGTACATAGTAAATCACATCGTAACACGTAACATTAAAATTAATTAATAATTATTATTTAAATCGTTTTATTTAGTTTTACATTTTAAAAATTAAGTATCTTTTTATATTAAATATTTAGTTTTTAACATATAATTTATATAAATTAGATTAAAAAATTATTTATTATTATTATAATAACGTGTAAAATTATATTTATATATTATTTAAATAATTATTATATAAATATAACTAATATAAAATTAATTAAAAAAACACTAAATTTTTAATTTTTAATATAAGATAATAAAGGGTATAACATTATATATAAATATCTATTATTTCGTCGATTTTACTAAATATATAAATAGGTTTATACTATTTTGTCGCCGATATAAATTTATAATTAATTTAACTTTAATAAATATATAACTAAGTTTTATAAAAAGGTATTTCTTATTATTAATATTATTTATCTTATAAAAACTTTATTATAAATAAATGCTTTTTTTAATATAAAAAATTATAAAATCGTTATATTTATTAATATGTAAGTAAATATAATTAAAAACGTTTTTTAATATTTAAACTAGTTTCTTGTTAATAATTTCTTAAGTAACGAGTTAAACTTCTCGTTAATGTTAACTTGTTTTGTTGATAGTTTTTAAGTTTCTCGTTAATTACCGAACCGCTCGAATTTCTTGTTAACACCTTTATGAAATCACTCGCCGACCGCCAAAATTTGACTGCGCCGACAAGTTTTATAAATATAAATATATATAAAATAAAATATTTATTAAGATTAATAACATGTCTTTTCGTTATTAATATATAATAAAAAATAATAATAAAAATAATATTATATATAAATATTAAAAATTAAGTTTATAAAAAGAAGTTTTTCACTATTAATTTATTATCTTTTTTTACTTTATATATATTTATATTAATTTTATATAATAAAAATTTAAATATATTTAAATAAATAAATAAAAGGCGTTTTATAAAAACTGAAATATATATTAAAAATAATATAAAATAATATAATAATAATAAATATGAAACGATATAAATAATTATAATTAACGTACCATATAAGCGAGTAGACAAAACAAGCTCGCGGACGAAATGGATTCCTATATAAAATGGACTTTTTCGAAAATTCATAACTTTACTTACAAAAATCGGAAAACTCTTAGACCTTTTTTTCTAGTTATATAGTTATATAGTTTAATTAAAATAAAATTCAAAAGAATTGATATTAAAAAACACGAAAAGAAAACGCGTAAAAACTAAAATCATACCAAAACGCACGGACCTTTTACGTATTTCTTTATATATTTCATTTGTTATTTTAATTAAACTATATAATTATATAATTAAAAAAAAGGTTCGAGATTTTTACGATTTTTATGCGTAAAGTTATAAATTTTTGAAAAAGTCGATTTTATATAAAAAATTAAGTAACTTACTTGCTTATATAGCTTACTCGCTTATAAAACACGTTAATTTATATATTTAAATTAATTATAATATAAAAATAATAGTTATATTAATTAATTTTAATTAATAATAAATAATTAACGTATTATATAAGCAAGTAAACGAAACAAGCTCGCGAATAAAATTGTAAAATTATTACACTTTTAATTATTAAAATCATTTACGCCGCATCGAAATTAATTAATAATTATTATTATTTAAATCGTTTTATTTAATTTTATATGAAATTTTTTATTTTTTAAAGCGTAATTTATATTACTTAATTTATTATATTTTTTAAATTAAAATAAATAAATAAATAATAAATAAAATTAATTATAACTTTTCGAAATTTAAATTATTAAATATCTTTTTATTTATTATATAAGTATTATTATTTTTATCTTCATTTATTATATAAATATATATATTATATCGTTTTTATTTAATTCTTACCTTTTTAAGGTTTCCCTTTTTTATTATTTTTTTAATTTATAAAATTACCTTTTTTATATATTAAATAATCTTTTTATTTATAATTATTTATTAAAAATGTGGTTTATTTTTTTAAAAATAAGTAGTTTTATTTCGTAATAAAAACACTTTATATATTAATATTAAAATAATTTCTATAAAATATTTATAAAAAAACTTTTTAATGTTTTTTATTTATATTTATAATATAATTAAATTATAAAAACATTTTACGAGTTATTATAAATATTTTAACTTTTTAAAACACTTAATTTATATTAAAGTCGAGGAAAAATATACGTATTATTTATATTTATATAAATAATATAATAATAACTTTTTTTAAGTTAAAAATTAATTTATATAACGTGTCTTATAAGTAAATAGGTTATATAAGCGAGTAAGTTAGTTTTTATAACTTTTATAGTTTTAACCATTAAAAAATATTTACGCGGCATTAAAATAAAAAATAAAAAATAAAAAAAATTAATTATAACTCCTCGAAATTTAAATTATTACATAATTTTTTAATTTATAAAGTTATTTCTTTTTTTATATTAAGTGTTTTTTTATTTATAATTACTTATTTTTAGTTTTATGTCGTTTATTAAAAGTGTAATTTATTTTTCGAAAACGAATAGTTTTTATAAGTTAATTATAAATATTTATAATGCTTATAAAAAACTTTTTTAAAACTTTTTAACTTTATTTATAATAAAATTAAATTATAATAATATTTCGCGAGTTATTATAAATATTTAATTTATATATTTAAAATAATTATTATAATAATAAATGTTTTTATAAAGCTAATTAAAAAGTTTTTTTATAACGTAATAATAATAATACTTTATTAAGTCTTTAAGTAATTATTATATACCTTTTTTAAAATATTAAAATATATAAAGTGTAATAATATTAAGTTTTTTATAATATTTTTTAAATTTTATAAAATAATAAATTTTATTATTATATAAAATTAAAAGTTTAGTTTTTTTCGACTTATTTCGCGTTGCGTTTACATAATAAAAGATTTATTATCGTAATAACGTAATTTAAATAAGAAGGAAATAATTAATTATTTAAGTTAATAATACGTAAGTTTTCGAGTATTTAGTTTTATAATTAATTATATAAATATATTATTATTTCGCTTTTATAATATTATGCGAAAAACATTATAAAATATTATTAATTTATAATAATTTATTTTTAAATAATATTATTTATATTTAATTATACAAGTTATTTAAGTTTTTATTAATATTATTAAGTTTTAAAATAAATAAATAAATAAA
>MU404260.1:0-23475 GCA_022695795.1 Biscogniauxia marginata
AAATAAATAAATAAATAAATAAATAAATAATATATAATAAAAAAAACTAAAAAGTTTTAAACTTAATAAATATTAATTAAATTTTATTTAAAAGTTTATAATAACGCTTTTAATTTTAATTAAATTAACATTAAATTAAAACAAAAACTATAAAAAATAACTTCATTTAAACTTGATTTAATTATAAAAATATCTTTAAAAAAGATATATTAACGAAGTAAAAATTAATAAAAATCTTAAAACCTTTAAATCGTTAAAATATAATAATAATATCGCTTATTACCTCACGCGCTTTTAAAATTTAAACGTCTTCGTACGATTAACTAGTTTTTAACTTTAAAAAATTATATTTTTAATACTTTTAATTAAAATATTTAACTTTGTTTATTTTAAAAAAAAAGTTTTCGATATAAACTAGAAATTTATTAATATAATAAAAAAAGCTAAATAAATATACAAAATAAAAAAGTTTAATTTTATATAACTAGGGAAAAACGGGTTTAATTTTTTTAAGAAACCGAGGAAATCAAATAAGTAAAAAGCTTTTATAACGAACCTCCTTGTATGTTCCTAGTTAGCTGACTTCACAAGTAAGTACGTATAGGTTTTCTTAATTTAAAGGTAATAATAAATTAAGATTAGTTTAAGTAATTTATAATGTTTTGTTCGTTAAAGAGATTTTAAGGTATTTTTATTATAATGTTAAAAAGTAACTATAGTTTTAAATTAATAGTTAAAGAATTAGAATAAATAATTAAATATATAAGAAATTCTAATTTATTTATACTTTATCCTTTTTAAGGAGTAATACCTATATTCTCTCTAATTTTCAAGAGTTCGATAGAGAATTCTAATATTCTCTTTAATTTTTAAGAGTTCGACAGAGAATTCCTTCTAGAGTCATGTGACCTCAGATCACATGACCAACTCAATTCCCTTTACCCTTGTTAGTGTTACGACCGACAAGGATAAAACGGGAAAAGGTCACGTGACCTTGGGGGTCCCGTGACCTGAGGTAGGATTCTCTGTAACTCTCCCTGTGAATCCACAGAGAATCAGAGAGAAGTGGGATTCTCTGTGACTCTCCCTATGAACCCACAAAGAATCAAAGAGAAGATGTGGAGAATGCAGGACATTACTCCTTCTCTTCTTCATAAATAGATTGGAATCTCCTTGTGTATCTAGTCATTCTTTTTAGTTCCTTAGTTATTAATTTAAGACTATAGTCACTTTTTGATACTATAGTAAGAGTACCTTAAAACCTTTTTAACGAATATAACATTGTAAATTAATTAAACCAATTTTAACCCATTATTATTTTCAAATCAAGAAAACCTAGTACGTACTTGTGAAGTTAGCTAACTAGGAACATATAAGGAGGTTCGTCACATTTTAATAGCTTCTTAATTAGTGCTTAATATTGGTTCAAGAGGAAGGACTTTTGGTTGAATAGCCCCAGGATAAGCATGCCCCTTAAGACTAGAGGGTAATAAGAAAAGAAATAAGTAAGAGAATAACAATTAATAAGCTTTTAGACGAAAGCTTTAAATTCTTTTACGATATAATAAAAAGGTTTAGAAAAACCAACATAAGAGTTAATTATAGTTATAACTAAAGAAGAGTTATAAGAGGACACCTCGGAAGCTCAGTAAGAAGAAACACCTGAAGAAGAAAACAAATAAGCAAGACAACCCTTACCTCTTAAAGACAAGCAACCGAAACCCCCCTTAAACAATAGCAACCTTAACAACTTAAACGACGAAAACAATATAATAACCCCCGATATAAAGGGTTTTAAATTAATTACACTTAGTAGATATAATGGGTCAAGCGATTTAAAAGGATTTTTAATCCAGGCCGGAACTTACTTACAATTCTATTATAAAACGATTATTACTAAGGAACAAAAGGTTCTCACGATATCTTAGCTCCTCGTCGAAACTGCCTTAACCTGGTTTTAACCAGTGTTAAAAAATCATCTAGAAAACGGATTAAACGCCTAAAAAGACATAAAGAAAGTCTTTAAGAATTATAAGGAGTTTAAAAAACAACTTAAGTCTATATTCGGCAATTTAATCCTTAAGTAACAAGCCGAAGCTTAACTTTATAAATTACGACAAAACAAGAAGGCTTTAAATTACGCTATTAAGTTCAAAAAACTCGCAAGCTAGTTATAACTACTTATCAAGAGCTTATATTACTTGTTTTATTAAAAACTAAAAAACCATATAAAAAATAAGTTATATAAAATAAATCTATATAAAGAAAGGAACCTAAGAAAGTTTAATAACTACGTTGTAATAGTAATTACTATTAATAACGAGAACTTCAAATAATACCTTAAAAAGAAAAAAACGGTATAATAAAGGAATGGCGATTAGCTGAAAAAAGGAAATCATAAAAGCGGTGCCGGAACTAGGAAAGGCACTAGAACTAAATTAAACCTTATTAAAATTAACGTTACTTAAAAGGAACAAAAAAAACGAGATAAATTAATTATTAAGTGTTTTAATTATAGAAAGAAAAGACATTATAAAAACGAGTGCCAAAGTCCTAAGAAACAGGAACTAAAAACAGGAGGGATTTCTTAACCCGAGAAAAGAACTTTTAAAGCGAGAGTTTATTTCGAAAATAATAAAGAGGTAAATTAAGTATTTATTATTACTATTATTAAAGCAAAAAAAACGAGGAAATCTCTATAAAAAAGTTTATAAATATTATTAAATTAACCGTAAAGACTATTTAAAGAATAATTACTTATACCTGGGATATTTTACACTAAAATAAGCCAAATAAAGACATAATAAAAACGAATTACTATATAAGTATAATAACTATAAACTAAAATACGACTTAGGAATTAAGTTAAATCATAATAAGCTATATTAAAGCCATTATAATAACGATAAGTATAAAACTCACTAAAGAAAAAGCCAGTATAACAACTTAAACTAGAGGTTTTATATAAATAATAGTTGCGATATCCATTAAAACTCAAGAGAACACGTATCGTTACATTAAAGCTTTTATATTAACGACGCTTATTAAGTACATAAAAGTTCTAAGAATAAAGCCGGTTATTATCCTTAAAAACTAGAGAATAATGATACGAAAAAAATAAATACATCTGCGATAACGTTTCACGATAGCCATATTACTTTAAAGCATGTTATCTTCACCTGAGTTCTAAAAGAAATAACGAAATAATTACTAAAAATTACATGTATTACACCTTAGTATTATGCGACGTACACGACTTACTCGAAGCGGGTTTTAAAGAAAACGAAATTAAAAACGAGTTATAAGAATTATAAAAAGAATTATATCTTCCATAATAACTCGAAAAACGCGCTAAATATAATATTAATTTATTTAGCTTAATAAAAAAGCACTTAATAAAATAATAAGTAAAAATACGTGTAACTAAATTAAGTTATAAACAAATCGTTAAAGTATACCTCAAAAAAAAAGGGAAGTTTTTAAAAATTAATATAAACTTATAAAGAAATATCAAGTTACCCTTAACAAACGAACTTAAAAATTATACACTTTATTTAAAAATAATCCAAAATCTTAAAAAATTTCGAGTTAACAAAAAAATAAACTTAAGTTATAAAAAGGCCCTTAAAAAAGAATTAAAGTTTTAATATACAAGATTCTATATAAAGGATAAACCTCTTACCCCTTACTACGTGAAAAATAGTTAAAAAAACTATTTAAATAATAATTACTAGAAACACGTTTCTATAAAAGCCTAAGAATGGAAAAACATCTAGACTATAATAACTTAAAGAAACCCAAAAGAGAAAAAGCGTGGAAAACCAAAAAACGACAAAAGCTCTTGCTAGTAAGACAGCGAAAAGCCATGAATAGCAAGTCCTTATATAAAGTCTAATTAAGACTCGATAATACCATTATAACTAAAGTTAAGTATAATAGAAAAAAGTACAAAGCTCTTATAAACTCAAGAGCAAATAAAAGCTATATCTCAACCGAGATAACTCAAAAAAATAAAATATTATAAATATATAAATAAAGTTTATATTAACTATAAAACTTCGAAGGATATATATCTAGTTACGAGAATAACAAAGTGCTAAGAGAAATAGTCCCTTTTTTAATAACCATTTAAAGACATCTCAAATAAGTCATTTTTAATATTATATATATATTAAATTACGACATAATATTAAAAATAAATTAATTTAAAAGAAGTAATTCACAAATAAATTTCGAGATAAACACGCTTTATTAAAATTAAAAACAAGAGGAGTTAACCACTACGGGTTACGAAATAAGTACCGCAAATGACTTTAAAGAAACGAATATAAAAACGAAACATATTATTTATATAATTCGAGTAATTAAGCCTAAAAATTTAACAAAAAGAGTATCACGCGAGTACCTCCGTTTCTATAAATTATTTAGAGATAAAATAAAAAAAGAATTACTAAAACATAGCTAATAAGATCACTAAATCTATTTTAAAAAAGGAAAACAATTAAAACTATTTCTAGTATATCTTATAAATCAGGAAAAATAAAAAGTACTATAAAAAGGAATTTAAAAAGATCTTAATAAAAGATATATTCAAGAATTAAAATCCTCGTTAAAATACCCGGCAATTATGGTACTCAAAGTCAACAAAAACGGGAAGTAACATATTAATAAAGAAGGAAACCTAGTATAGCGATAAATAATTAACTATTAACACCTTAATAAAATAACCAAGAAAAACAAACACTTATTACTATTAATAAAACTCATAAAAAAACAAATTAACAAAACCTAAATCTTCATAGCACTAAACCTTCGTAATAGATATTATATAATTAGAATAGCCAAAAGACACGAACAGTATACCGCATTTCGAACGATACATAAACACTATAAATACAAGGTTATGCCGTTTAAACTTATTAACGCACTTACTACATTTCAATATATAATTATAACGATTCTTCGCAAGTTTCTAAATAAATTTATATTCGTTTATTTAAACGATATATTAATTTATTTAAAAAGCGAGAAAAAATATAAAAAACATATAAAATAAGTGTTAAAAGCCCTAGAAAAAGCAAACCTATTTATTTATTCAACTAAAAATAAATAGCATATTAAAAAACTAAATTATTTAGAATTTATAATAAGTCCAAAAGAAATCCGCATTTAAAAAAGGAAAATAATAATAATTAAGGATTAACTAAAACCTAAAAGTGTTATAAACATACGTGTATTTCTTGGCTTTGTTAATTACGTTAAACAACTTATTAAAGATTTCGAGCGTATCGCTAAACCATTAACAAAACTAACTATCTTAGCGAAAATAAAAAAGGCTTTTTATTTCACTAAAGAAGCTAAATAGGCTTTTCAACAGCTAAAAAAAGTTATAACTAATGAGGTTATATATAAACTTCTAAACAAAAATAAAAAGAAACAACTAAAGATAAACACCTTAGATTTCGCCATTAAAACAGTCTTAAAGCAACTAAAAAACAATAAGAAATAGTACCCAGTCGCGTACCTATTTAAAGCACTATATAGTACTAAACTAAATTATTAAATTTATAATAAGGAATTATTAGTAGTTATTAAAGCACTAAAGAAATAGAAACTATAATTTAGCGGAACTAAGAAACCTATCGATATATATTTAAACCACAAAAACCTTATATGATTTATAATAATATAAATGCTTAATTAAAGACACGAACGTTAAATGATTTTCCTATTTAAATTCAATTTTAAAATCCAGCATATTAAGAAAAAGGAAAATATTTAAATAGATCTTCTTAGTAAGAGGGGAGATTATAAATTAAAAATTAATAAAAGAGATATCTAGATATTTAAATAATAAAATAACAAATTAATTATATTAGTTTATGTGCGAATTAACATAAGAAACTAGAAATAAAGTTTTAAAGAAAATTACAATTAAAAAGAAAAGTAATTATAGTTTTAACAAGGATTTAGTAACGAACTTCTCTTGTATAAAGAAAAAGTTTACGTACTAAAACGAGTATAAGACAAATTCGTTAAGGAATTCCACGAATATTCTTTATACGGTTACCAAGGAATTTTCAAGACGATAAAACGACTTTAAAAAGAATTCGACTTTTTAAAAATGCGATAAACAGTTAAAAGAATTATAAAGAATTATAACGTTTATAATAAGGCTAAAGTATCACGATATAAACCATATAAATTATTATAATTAACTTAAATACTTAACAAAGCGTGATATATAATTATATGAGATTTCGTAATAAAACTCCTTAAGTTAAAAGATTTTATTATAAAAGTACTTTATAATAATATATAAGTAATTATTAATAAACTCACGAAATATGCCTACTTCTTACCGTTTAACGAGTTAAACATAATAAAATAACTAGTTTTTAGTTTCTTAAAAAAATACGTTAATAAATATGGATTACCAAAACGTATTATTTTAAATAAAAATAAGTTATTTACTTTAAAGTTTTAAATTAAATTAATAAAATAAATAAAAGTTAAATAAAAGTTATTTATAACGTATTATCCTTAAATAAACGAATAAATAAAGAGATTAAACCAAATAATAGAATAATATTTAAGAAGCTATATTAACTAGGAAATAAATAACTAGGTAAAACTATTATTAATAGCCTAGATAGTGTATAACACTTTAATTAGCAAAGATATAAAGATATCACTATATAAAGCAATATACGATTAAAAAGCAGAAATTTAAAAGTAACTAATCGAACTCATAAAAGCATTAAAAGTCGAAATAAAAGCCCCGAGAGTAAAAATACTATTTAAAAAAGTTTAAGTAATATAACGACAATTATAAAAAGAATTATAATTTATTTAAAATAAAATAACAAAGTATTATAACAAAAAAAGAATTAAAGGATTAATTCTTAAAAAAGGAAATATAATTTATTTACTTTGTTAACGACAAGGCGTAATAATAAAAACGCCTTAAATTAAAATAAAACGACTTAATAAAAAACTTAAGTTTAAGAAGTTAAAACCATATAAAATTAAGGAAATTATTTTAAATGTTAATTATAAATTAAAATTATTAAAGGAATTTAAAATATATCTAGTTTTTTATATATCATTATTAAAACCAACATTAAAAAACGCCTCGTTAAAAACCCGGAATGAGATTAAAGAAGAACTAAATAAATATAAAATAAAAAGGATTTTAAACTTAAAAAAGGTTAATAATTAATTATAATATTTAGTTAAATAGGAAAGTTACCTATTAAAAGAAAACACGTAAGAACTATTTAAGTATTTAAAGAACTTAACAGCTAAGTTTAATAAGTTTTATCGATAAAACCCGGACCGGCTAAAAAGGCCTAAATTTCAGGATCTTGATTTAGGAAGGACAAGTCCAAAAAGGGGACGGCCTTAAAAGCAACTTTAACTTGCTTAGCTAGAGATTATTGCTCGACCTAAAGACGTTCTTGCTCCGTTTCCACCTTTTCCCGCTCCTTTAATTCTTTTAAGGATAAACCTTTTTTAAGAAGTTCGTTTTTACGCCTTTTAAGTAAGTCCTTTTAAAGCCGTAATCGTTTAAAACAATTTACTTCTTTTTGCGTTTTTTTTAAAGTACGAAAAAATGGTTTTTAGTAACTTAACGTTATAATTCCAACTTTTCTCTCTTTTGCTTTACACTTTTTAAGGTATTTATTAATATAAAAAAACCGTTATAAGGTCGTTATTACTAAGTATAAAACGAATAACTAAAATAACTTTTAAATATGTAATAAAAGGTCTCGCTAAAGTAAATATAACTTAAATAACAAAATACTTTAAAGCTAAATTAATGAATATATAAAGCTTAAGCATTTTAAGAAGCTCGTTAATTTAGTCGTATAAAAGGTTTCGTTTTAAAAATACGTTTTGATATATTAAAAAGGTTAAAAAAAGGGAAAAAGACAAAACCTTATAACAAAGAAACGGGATTTACTTATTTATTTATTTTTAAGATAAAGATTTTAGGAAAAGAAGAATAATGTTACGACTTACCCGGATTAAAAGGGTTTTTTAAATAAGGTTTATAAACTAATAACAGAGTAACTCCGGGTAATTACTTAAACAAGTTAAAGGTAAGATTTATTATGATTTAAGTACGACTAAATCACGATAAATCTATATAAAACAATTAAAAGAAGAATACATTTTACTTTTAAAAAGAAGTTATATATAAAACTTGGAATTTCTTATATATTTAGTTATTCATTTTAGTTCTTTAACTATTAATTTAAGACTATAATTACTTTTTAATACTATAATGAAAGTACCTTAAAATCTCTTTAACGAACAAAACATTATGAATTATTTAAACTAATCTTAATCCATTATTACCTTCAAATTAAGAAAACCTAGTACGTACTTACCTGTGAAGTCAGCTGACTAGGAATACACAGGGAGGTTCGTCACAATTTCTAAATGAATTTTGATTAAATTTAGGTAAATAATAATATATTGGTTACTTTAATACTTACAAGCTTAATCAAGTCATGTTCACCCCCTTACATGCGACAAATATCATCCAGCAACTATAATTTGAGATGGGATTCAAATGCCGGGTCAGGGAATGTTGCGGGAGAAAACAGAAGTTCAACAATACATGTAACGCTGGTAATTAAGGCAGAGCATTGGTACTTGATATGTTCACTAGATCCACATGTGTTTCTTGAAGGTCCTACTGGAATCTAAGAGCTCTATAGCGAATATATTTTATTAGAACCCAGAGACGAGAGGAACAACAAGTATGACAGAAAATCTGTAAATGACTGGACAAAAATTACGGCCTCTTGGTGGCCAAGTAAGTGTGCTCCATAGCTCCTTATGTATATAGCTCTAGGTGAGCCGCTTTGATCATGTCCGCACCCTAGACATTAAAGTTAGCCACCTTGTGAAGCTGAAAATCGCAGCACTCGTTTTAAAAACCCACCTTCTCGGCTATCATGTACACGGAGTTCTGGATCCGACAGTCAGGAATCACTGGAATCACGGATGCATCAATTACACGAAGACTCTCGACACCGTGAACTTTCAAGTTGCCGTCAACAACGCCTTGTTGTATGTTTTTACTCATGCGCGTAGTGCCGCAAGGGTCTATTGATCGTAGAGATTTAGCCAAAGTCGCGAAGGAGTTCAGTCTAGTTCACAAAGGCACAACTTACGGAAGCCAGTCTGCGACCGCTCGAGAATTTCCTTCGTCATAGCTTCGTCGCTCGTGAGCGGCATCGGCCACGGGTATTCGCCCTGGACATGATCTTCCATGCCGTCGATAATATCATGAACAAAGCGGACGCCCTCTCGCAGAGCAACTAGATCTAGAGAGTTGCTGAAGAAGTCGAGGCTTATGTCGGCCTGGTCAAGAGGATCAGTTGAGCGCAAGGTGACTACGCCGCTTCTGGACTGGGGCCGCAATAGATCGACAATGACGGTCAGGTAGTCCCCCTGAGGTGGTGTTGGGAAGTGCCACTGCGATAAACCTTGAGTTAGTTGCCGTATACCCTAAAGAACTCTTGTAATACCGACCTGGAATGCATCGGCGAACATGGGGATAAAGTCAATCTCAAAGTGAGGCTGGCCACCTGGACCAAACGGATCCTTGCCACCGTTGGCCTCCTTGGCGGCGACATACTCTGGACATTGCATCAACCGTTCATCGATGCGCGGCAGACCTACGAGTTCGAGTAACCCGCTTGTGTAAGGGCCCTTGTTCTTCCACAAGTAAGCTGACGTAGCCGTATCCTTCTCAGGCCCTGCGCGGAGTAGATGGTGGTCGAGGCCGATGCCATCCTGGAGACGGATGACATATGGCATGATGGGATGGTCGATGAGGTTCTGGCCGACATGGGGAGAATCGGCAATGGTTTTGATGCCATGCTTAGAAAGGGTGTCCTTCGGGCCAATACCAGAAAGCATCAGCAGTTTGGGCGACTCGTAAACACCAAGCGAGACCACGACTTCGTATCTGGCTCTCAGCTGATGCACCTGGCCATCAGACCCGATTACCTCGACGCCAATAGTCTTGTTGTTTTGAATTATTAGCTTAGCCGCGCGTGTTCCGGCCATTACTGCAACGTTCGCCTTGTCCTCTAGGTACGCCCAGCTTGATGAGCGCTTGCCGTCGTAGATGCTGTTAGTGCATTTCCAGAGCCCGCGCATAGTCCCGTTGTGCACATCAGTCGTGAGCTCGCCACCCTTACTGACCCAAGCATTTTCAAGCGCGTCACGAAATTCTTTAGTCTCAGGTAGTAGATTAGAGTGTGAGACCTTGATTGGTCCGCCGGCACCGATGTACTCAAGTTCAGGGCTATAGGCCTTTGGATTATCGAAGTATGTCGCAGGCTATTCCAGTTTGTTAGCTAATTGTACTATGGACCCTTGGAATGCTAATGCCATTGTTGGAATTCAATGGGTAACGAACCTTATAGAGATATTCTTTACAACCTTCCCAGTTCCACTCAGGGCCTCCAAACTCTTCCCAATCGTCAAAGGTTGCCTTGCTCCCGGGAATCCATGTGTAGTAGTTGAGACAGGAACTCCCTCCAAGGATCTTACCTCGCGTGTTGGGCTTCTCAATACGTGTGTATTCGGGCCGGTTGATCATGCCTGTCTTATAAGCCCAGTCATGTTTGCCGCCGCGGAGCTCAAAGGCGCGTGCCGGGGTGGTGATGGCGTCGATGTCACCTGGGTTGCCAATGCCGGCTTCTATGACGAGGACGGAGACGTGTTCACTCTCTGCTAGTCGGCCAGCAACTGCACAGCCTGCTGTACCTCCTAAACTCATATCTTAGTTGAGTTCTGAATATGCCTAATTCAGTAAATCGAGCAGGTCTGACTTACCACCCACGACAATGAAGTCGAATGCGCCTGAGGCCTCGCTAATGACATGCATTATGATGGTCACCTGTTGTTGAAAGGTCAAATTACAGTGAAGTATAAGGTAACTCAGTAATAAAGTATTTCGACTAGTTGTCGAGTCATTTGAATAGTTGTTATATTGAAATTAGATGATTGAATGAATGAACTAACTAACTAACTAACTACCGTAGATGTATGTTTATATAGACCTCTAATTGAGTCTTTTGAGGGTTAATTGAGTCCCTTTGCGAGATATAATTATAGTTTACCTCAATAATTACTAAAAACTCCGCATGATTTAGAATTAAATTTAATTTTTTTTTACTAATAGGTACCTACGTAAAGTTCAATTCTAGACTTATAATTACGCGTACATGCCAACTCGCCGGTTAGCATAGAATAATCCAAAAGCCGAAATCCCGGAGTTGTCCCTTGTGCATGCATGCTTATTATTCCTCCCGTCATTACCTGCATAATCTCAGGCTACCACGACACGGAAATTTCAATAACAGTGTGTTTCTCGGTAGTGGCGTTTTACAACTTGCGACGGCTGGGGACCATCACATGGCATACAATCCAACCTAGGGTGTCAAGTCGGCGGACTTGATATTCTGTTACCATTTTGGGAGCGGTGAGGCAGTGGTGTGCTTGGCTGGGCACGCCGTGACACAACTAGCCCTCGTCAAAGGTTATACCATAAGTTTATAGGAGGAAGAAAGACTATTAAACAGGCATAATTACAACTACAGGGATAGCTTAACGTCATCGGCAGAATAATTATAACAGTATTAGTATTATATCCAGTTATAGATTATTGGATTCCGAGTGGCCCGAAGTTCTCGGCTAGTGGTGAAGCCCAGCGGTCCGTGCCGTACCTAAACTTAGAGCTGTACCAACCCCGGAGGCATGCCGGGACGGGAAGCATCGGAAAGACACAGTATTCAGCTGGAAATCATTCATCTTGATAAGTCTTACTTTGGTCAATAGTAATTTTCACATGACGAAGAAAACCTATGGAATACGTATCGGTGGTAACCTAGGTGGCGATGAATTGTTTATGATACTCTAGTCCCTCAAACAGCTGCTCGGAAAGGAACCAACCGATGGCTACCGACATGCGGTAGTATAGAGCTTTAGAGTCCAATGAATTGCCTGCATATAAAACACGCCGAAGCACAACTAGGAAAAATTTAAAAAAGGTTTAGGCTTATCTTACTTGCGGATTCATAGTTATTGTTTTCTAATTGTTTTTACTTTTAATACTCCCCTGAGCAAGATTTTCTTGCTTACTGTTGCTAAACCTACCTGGTATGAACAAAGGTGAAATGACTTACAAAATACACAAATACTTACCTTGCCTACCTACTTCTCATTGCCACCTAGCTACATGGACCATGAATTCCTTCTCTAAAGCCGCCCTTTCTTCATCCGAGGCATGCTCCATAGTTGGTGCTATGGTTTCAAGCCAGTTTAGGGTCTTGGCCATGTTCTCTGCGTCCGCTTTTAATTGATACATGGCAGAAACGATCTCACGCACCGGTTGGCTGTCCTTCCACAAACCTAATGGAATAGCCTTCATTCTCTCTCGAAGCTCGGCAACAGCTCTCTTCTTTGTTAGAAGACAATCGGAAATGAAATCGAATGGTTTCGATTTGCACCAACTATGCGTTAGAACAAGAATGAAAAAGTGCTCCTGGATCCTTGAAATACGCTGGGAAATGTATCCTGTCATTTCAGCAGCTCCAACTCGGCTTCGGAGTATGAAATCACGATCATATGTTTGAGCATTTCGGCTAGCTGGGTACTGTTGGCTTCTTGGACCTCTTGCAGGCTTCCTTTTATTCCTGGTGTGGACGAAATTATTTCCTTTCTGGTCATATTCTCGCCGTCGCTTTGGATCTGACAATATCTCGTATGATGCTTGGATTTTAACGAATGCCTCGTGAGCTTCAGCTGTCTGGCCGGCTTTGTCAGGATGGTAACGAAGACAGAGCTTATGATACGCCTTTTTGATAGTATCGAAATTGTCGTTGGGGGCTACACCAAGAACCATGTAAGGATTAAAAGCCACCATGGTGAACTAGAGAATACCTGGCTGAATGCAAGCGCGCGCCCCTCTGGATGAAAGGGCCATGCAAATGGACAAAGGGGGAAGATAAGAGTATATATACATCTCCAGAACAGTCTTATCTTTACATTCACTGTTGGACAAACATCTTGTTGTTAAACAGCGAAAGAAACCCTGTACTATAATAATGTTTCTTAACAAATTGCTGATACTTAACGCGAATGCTACTGAAGTAGTGTCTCGCCAGGATAGGAACATGGTCGAAAGCACACAAGTGAAATGACTACACACATTTGCAGTCTTGAGTCCTCCGGTGTTTACCATTTGAGGGGAACAAAAAAAAATTTTCATTGTGCGATTTCCATATTCTAGGTAGGCTAGATATTAGCAATACTTAATGTGTGATCCATCAACTGCCTTAACAGCAGATCCATCTAATTGGACTATAAGACAAGCCCACCAATATTGGAATTCACTAGGCCTAAGCCTCCTATGCATATATATCTAGGCGTTCTCCCTGTCTGGTTTCAGTTAAAGTAATACAATCTCTTACGCCTGGTAACATTTATTCATTTCAGGAATATGGTCGCTAGGCCTAGGAAAAATTCGATCGTGGAGAGGCTTTTTTTTCTATTTGAAGGGGGGGGTTTCGGGGGGATTTTGAGAGGGGTGGGGGTTTGGAGGTAGTGTTTCTTTTTCAAATCTGCATGCGCGTTTTGCTTGTTGTATAAAAGGTAGGAATGAAACCTGAAGTGTGGCTAGTACAGCCGTGTCTCATTTACTATTTGGCCCTTGCCTGTCTGCTTTGCATGCTTCGTATTTATCTCAGCCCCCTGTGATGATGGTACATATGTACATGGCTCCAGCCTACAAATAGGGCATCTCGCATAGCATTTGTACCTAAATCATCGTCATCCTTACATCTCCCATAGCGGCCTCTTATCCCCGAGAATACAACACCCTCCTTCGCACAACCATTTAAAGAACAAGAGGACAACGCCTAGATTGTACGATGCATAAAGAACTCGAGCCCCAGCCACGGAACGATGAGATTACCATCCTCACGTCACGTCTATTTGAACCTAGGCAGAAAATATTCCTCTCTGATATCTCGATTGTCGTTGATGCGCACACTGGCCTGGTGACTCGAACTTACAAGCGAGATGGGCCTTCGGTGCCCCACGACACATCGGAGGCGAACGCAATTGATTTGAGAGGGCTTACAGTTCTTCCAGGCCTCGTCGATGCCCATACTCATATTTTCTTGCACCCGTATTCAGAGACATCATCCCTGAATCAGATGCGCGATGAGAGCTTTGTGGAGAGAGTGGTTCGGGCTACAAACCACGCTAGAGCCGCACTGATGGCTGGCTACACTACCTATCGCGACTTAGGGACCGAAGGTCTGCGTGATGCTGATGCTAATTTCAGAGATGCTATCAACCGTGGTCTCATCGATGGGCCTCGTATGTTCGTAGCAACAGAGTGTATTGCGTCGAGTGGTGGTTACGAGACAAGGCAAGATAATAGATTGCCTTGTCTTGGTACTTGTGCACCTAGGATTTCGGATCCCGCCGATGGCATATATGGCGTAAGGGCTGCTGTGCGGAGACGGTTAGGGGCTGGTGCAGATATTATCAAAGTCTATGCGGATTACCGGAAGCGCCAGTTGCGGTTCCCGCAGCCGGTTTGGCCGGGGGCGAGAGACGTCATGTTTCCCCCTGAGGATGATATGATTACTGGAGTGCGTAACCCAAACCTGCTGCTTTTTACCCAAGAGGAGATGGATGCTATGGTATCCGAAGCGAAGTCTGGGAGAGCACCGATATGTGCTCATGCCCAAAGCCCAGAGGCCGTAATCATGGCAGCGAGGGCTGGTGTTACGTCTGTAGAACATGGATTTATGCCAAGCGAGGAAGCATTAGATGCGATGAAGGAAAACGACACAATATTTGTCCCCACACTAGCTGTTCTTGAGGCTGCTATACGCCCAAGAACTGGCGATAATGACTCCAACAAGACTTTCCAGGCAATTCTCGGTCATACGAAGGCAGCCTATGAGAGGGGGATCAAGCTAGCTTGTGGTGGAGATACGGGCGCTGTTGCACATGGCGACAACGTGCGTGAACTAGAACTGTTTGATGAGGCCGGTATCCCCATCGAAGATATTCTACAGGCGGCAACTCTGCACGGATGGGAGGCCTGTGGTGGTGACCTCTGTGGGAGAAGATTCGGGACTATAGAGAAAGGCTCTGCAGCTGACATCGTGGCTCTGAACGGTGACTTTACTAAGGACTTAACTGCACTGAGGCGGGTGGAGTTTGTAATGAAAGATGGCAGAGTGTACAAGGACGAGCGGAAGCTGAAGCTCGTAGAATAATCACAGTAATGATAGTACGCCATAGAGTTCAGAGAGATGGGAAGTCTATACGAATAGCAATTTCTTCAGTCAATGGCCTTTCATTATCAGAGGGCAATTCTTTACTGTTGGTGATATTAGCTTAGTAGCTGGGTCAAGCCTATTTATTCTTAAAGCCCATCTTGGGGATTGATGCCAGTTTAGCCTGTACGATTCAATGCATCTACCGTCGTATTAGACCGCCGGTTCTGCAGTATCACGTGCAGAACAGTAGAGGGGTAGTGAAAACACATTCTTCATCTTAATCCTTTAGCAGTACAATATCTATTCAGCTGAGACTAAGACCAGCTCTAAGTATTATATTACAAGCTCGAGAATTTCTATCGGAACAACCTGATCAACCTCAAGGCTGGGCTATAACTCCACGGCCTGGGAGCGAAATCTTGCCATATTATTTCGCCATGAACGTAATCATCACCGGGGCGACGGGATTTGTAGGCGGTGAGGTCGTGCATCAAGCCATCGCGAATGACAGGATCAGACACGCATTCGTCTTGACTCGCAAGCCACTACCCGATGATATATCAAAAAATGGGAAGATTACTGTCATCGAGCACGAAGATTTCTCTACCTACCCACCGGATCTCCTACAGCAGCTCGCGGGTGCAGAGGCCTGTATATGGTAAGCAGTCAAGAATTTATATGACTATCTTTCAAAGGCCTCTTGCATGTTATTAACGATGCTCCCGTCGTGTTAAAGGGCAATAGGTGGCCGTGCGTCCCAGTTCCCAGATGTCGAGACGGCGAGGAAAGTTTCGGTTGATTTTACCATCGCGGCGGCCAAGGCGTTTCTCGCAGAGCTGGCCCCCCAACCGCCGGATGGTAAAAAGTTCCGTTTCGTCTTCTGCAGCGGGAAGTTGGCGGAATGGGATGACGAGAAACACCTCAGGTTTATGTCCGATACGAGGCATATCAAGGTAAGAGGAATCCGCAGCAGGCGCCACAGAACTCAGCGGAAGGCTACATTTACCGGAACCTGCTGACATCGCGGTGCGTAGGGTCAAGTCGAGAAAGGCTTGTGTGAACTTGCAGATGCGAATCCGGAGAAATTCGAGGTCTTGATTGTCCGTCCGGGCGGAATCACGGCGAAGGGAGGGCGCTTGAAGGCGACATCCGCAAACCTGATGGGGTTCATCACAGTTGACCATTTGGCGAGGGATATGCTCAGCATAGTCCTCGATGGTCATGCAAAAAGAATACTAGAATCAGATGTTTTGATAAACATGTGATAATTACGGTGTCTAAGTTGAGTGTCTAAGTGCTCATCGAAGCGGAGTTTGAGCTAAGAGTTTACTGTCCGGGGCTTAAAGTCAATCACAATGCAACTCATTCTATGTTCAATGTTCGATATACAGATTGTTACGGATACTATAAGCACCAGATAAATAGCAGAATTAGCCAGTGATGATTATGAAATTTCTTTCTTGATTAGTTCGATAGTCCGGCTATCTATGAAGTGGGAGCATAAACCTACCAACACTGTAGAAGGGTGGGAAGGGGGGTTAGTAAGAAACTACTGTATAGTGTCGTGTGACTTCATGCAGTTCTCTGAACGCCTGGTAAGTAGTTCACCTTTTTACGGTGTCTCTCCAGGATTTAAATAGCCAAATCATCTCCTGCCTAAGCTCCGGATATGAGTTTCTAAAGTTGTAGCAGAGAATGTAGGAGATATCCCTCAGGCACGCGGAAGCAACAACCATATGTAGCACTTCCGCTTCGAGTTGGCATATTTTCCAGGGCAGGTTCTCACTACCTGGCTGCATTACCCCGGCCCACATGTCTTGCGCTTGGCTAATAATATCATCCCATATATCTCGAACCTTTCGATTAGCAGCCTTGGTAGCATCAAATAGATCGTACCAGAGATCGGCGTCTGTTCCACGGTCCAGTCCATACGCAACAAAGTCAGCCCACAAAGCTCTGTGATTTGCTACCAAGTGATTGATCTCCGCTTGAATGTCACCACCGATTCCGCTTATTTTTTCAAGGGCCATTCGGATTGTTCCTCGTCGAACAAAGGCTTCTCTTCTCGATCTATCACCTGGCACGCTGCGGCTATTATGAGCATCACTGCGGCGGGTTCTAAAATGTGCCCAACAGTCCTGATTATCTCGGCTGCCGCCGTTGAAACTGTTGCTTGGCTCTTGCATATAATGCCATTCATTTCTTTGGCTGCGGGAATGTTCGTGATGCCTTTCATTGCTGGACTTGCGAGAGCTGGAGTGTTTGTGGTCGAGCTTGGGATCATTCCTAGCTCGATAGGCATCGTATCCCTTCCGGGCCTCTGCATCACTGAGGATATCGTAGGCCTCCTTGATTTGGTTAAATATGTCATTGTTCTCAGGCGTATTGCCTGCCTTGTCGGGATGCCACTTCAAACATTGTGCCCGATAAGCTTTCTTAATCTCATCAGGAGTAGCTTTGCTTTCGATCTCTAGGACCTTATAGAGATTCTTGGTGGTGAAGGACCGTTGTGGCATGATTGTTCTACTATGTGGTGAACTGGCTTAAATGTTGGAATTTGAAATGAATGGGCGGAAGGCCTGCGGAGGATATGTCAATATATACAACTCAAAAAGGCAGTAATTAGGGTATTCATGTAAAATCTCCCAAACAAATCCTTTCACGTGTCTTCGCTGTTAAGGACCGTGTTTGCTTTTTATCCTGTCAAATCCACTGTCTTAGCCTTTATTTACGGCTTCAGGATAAGGGGCGTCTAATTCTTACAAAGAGTGATAGTGTCCTTAATAGACAACAACTGAATCGCATTGTTGGAAACACAAAGCTATTCTCTCTATTCAATTGCCGGCACCTAAATGAGTGGTAAATATGCATCGGTGCGTTGCAAAGTCAACCAACCCGTTATTATATATTTATCGAGTTGTATATATGAAAATTCAGTAATGGTAACGCTCAGGTATATGTCTAAAATGCCGACTCCTCCCTGTTTTAGTGTCACACATATCAAGAAGCGGAATTACGTGGAAGAACTTGTCACGGAACAGACCTTATGGTATGCATATTAGCAATGTTGTTGCGCGAAGCGCTAGAGCTATATATATGTCTGCCTTATAAATGAGTGTTTTGTTTCCGGCCGGCCCTGAGTTTATGATCTCTTCGTCACCTCTGGCTTTAAGTTAATATGACTAGACTACTACTTATCCGTGAAGTACTTCTTGATAGAGCCATGGATCGCCTGCATATCCAATGTTTTAATATTGTGATGGCTAGGTACGTTCACAATGACACGAATGCTTCCTAATTTCAACCAATTTCTTCTGATAGTCTCCACTATAGGTCTGGCACACCTGCGATCATGACCGTTAATGTTCCTTTCCTCCTTGAACTGTCTGGGATGTCCCTTCAGTATTAAATCCATGCCGACCAGTAACCTGTTATTTGACGTCGATAGCACCGGTAGCCGTGAGCTGCACTGTTTCAGAGAAGCAACCAGGAACGTAGCAAATAGACCCAAGAGGCTTCGAATTCTAAGCCTCGTTTATCTTTATAACCTCGCGTTTAATAGGGAACGAAAAAAATAAATAAAGACGAATACCCTTATTTACATTGTTTCATTTAAAGTACTCCTATTTAGTAATCGCCAGTACTTAATATTAATATTTGAATTCTTAATAAGTAAAAGCATATGAAATATCATATAATGTTATCCTTTTAACTGAAGTATATTTACTTAGAAGTGACATTTAGTATAGGTTGATATTATCACGATACAGGCCTCCTGTTGAGGTAGGAGATATTGTTGTTGCTTGAAAAGCTAGAACTGAAAGCACGCAGATATGTTGCTTTTTCCCATCTATGTAGCCTCTTTGCTTCCTGAATACCCTTGTATACCGTGTCATATCGTTGCAAACCGCGAGGCTCTCCTGACGGATTGTCACGGCTTGTCAACAGAACAATAAGCAACCACCCCGCCATTGTATTCACTACTGAACAATAAGGACTGCACAAAGCCTGAAATGTATTTAGCTGCTAGAATGGCCCTAGCGACCATTCTAGATTTTCCTTCTTCTTCACCTTTAGTATTTTCGTCAATACACCAGGAAATCGAGCCTTACCTTGAACCCCCTGCGCTGCCGTGACACGGATAATATTAACAGGAACTTACAGTACTTATATTCATTCCTGTATACCCCAATATTAGGACACCATAGATATCCCACTATCTAATTGAAATAAGCCACGTTTACCCCCGGCCTCCTCTTAAATTCTATATCTGAAGTGCTTGTTTTCCTTGTCTGTCTTATCCTCGAAACCTTCTAATAAGACTTCTTCGACTGCCTCTGAACGCATACCTAGCTGGTCTCTTCTCTTGTTATCGATCCAGCACCAGAGTGTATAGAGTGACTGGAACAGAATAGCGGCACAGGAAGTTCCTAGGAGTGCTTTAATCGCGGTTGGATATCTCGGGACCTCAGATGATAAAAACAGATGAGGCCCGATAATGTTCCCAATCACGAAACAGACAAAGTAGATTCCTAACATGCCACTGTTAGCTATTTCTTTTCCCACAGTGGTCTTATGGAAGAATAACGCATTGGGGTTATTCCTATATTACTCCCATTCACTCTACTATGCCAACACATAACACCTAACTGAGGTTTAACGGCGTTAGGAAATTCTTACCTAGAACAGTAGTACGCTTTGTGTGACCTGCCACGTTGAGTCCCGGAACGGTCCAATTGAGGACAATCGGTGACCCTATTATGTTCTGCAGCCAGCACATGGCAACTAGCGCATACCGATGCCTAATGTCGATAGTCAAAATTCCTATGAGACCGGCCATCACAAACAAAAGGCCAAACACAATAGTTGCGCCCACCATATTTCGAAATTGTGAAATGCGTCCGAGAAGGAGGCAGAATACCACTTCAAACGCACCTCCTGGTGCCTGTAGAAGCGAGGTCGTAAGCGCATCGAAATTAAAGCCCTTGATTATAGCGGACATGAAAGTTGTAACGGAACCGTTAAGGATCCCAAGGGTAATTGCCACGATCCAGAGGAGATAGCATTTTCCGTCAAGTAAAGCTTCTCTGATCTGATATGGTTTGATATGTGAGTCCTTGAGACCCATCTGGTTATTGGAAACACGCCACACAGCAACGACGCGTTCGTACTCTGTAAGCATCTTCGCATTGTGAGGACCGTCCGGCAGAAAGAACAGGATGACGAAACCCCACGCAAATGTAAGAGCGCCAACTATCTATACAAGTTTCAAGTAAATAAGGACTCCTAGCAATTTCTTGGAGCGTCTTACCAGAAAAATGAGTTTCCATTGGGCGATCGCTAGGCCTTGGGCCTTTCCTGAGCCGTAGGCTAGAAGCGCGCCTAAAATATTCGAAACGCCGTTGGTACAAAGCCAGATTGAGCTACGCATAGTTTGCTCTTTGCGAGTCCAGAGCATCGAAGTCAATAGCACCCAAGCGGGCGAAATACAGCCTTCGAGCATACCCAGGAAGAAGCGAGCTGCGAAAAAGCCCCCGAAGCTGAACACTGCAGCTTGCAGCATACACACAACCCCCCAGACGAATAGCATGCCGCCAACTAGTTTCCCGATGGCAACACGTTGTAGTAACATATTCCACGGCCAGGCTCCGCCTGGAAACAGAATTAGCACCACGCTTTTTGGGTTAGTTAAAGGAGCGTCTCATACACAGCCAACCGAAATATAGCGCGGAGGCTACCCAAGAGTAATCATCATTTACCATATGTGTGTCTTCTTGCAAGCCGTACGTATTGGCATAATTGAGGCTTTACAATGCGTCAGCGGGGTAAACTCCATGAGGCAATATTGGAGCACCGATTGGGCGTACGTCTGCTTATCAAGAAATGACAACATATAGGTAGTCATCATCTAAACTCGCTATTAGTCTTGCGGTAACTAAGAAACTAAACGTTGAAGCGTAGTTCCTCACCATGGGTAGTACTATAAAGTCGAGCTTGCGCCGCACTTTGATTGCGTCGGCCTCGAGTTGTGCTTGATCATACTGCAGCGACTGCTGCAGCATTTCCTTGCCCAGCAGATCGAGATCATTGCGCCGATGAAGCAGACGCTGGAAGGCATTATGTTTTGATGATGATACGGAGCCTACACCAAGCTCAGCGTTGGTGAGCCTTTCGACATTCCGCTTATCCTCCTTTTCAGACATTTTGTTTCACGGGGACATGAGGTTTAATAGACGAGATGACCAAAGTATGAAGAAGAGGGCGTGTTGTGTTGGGGTTGTACATATTCTACTGATAAGAAGTTCCCCACAGACATTGATATAAGTGTTCCCTGCATGAGGTAGATACAAATGACCTATATGGCGGCGTTCCCTTTTCCGAGAAAGGAGGGGGACAGACGATAACTATAAAAAAAAAGAATAATTGGGTAGATATATTCCGATCTATCTGGCAATAAGGTTTCTTCTAGTTCTTTCACAACTACATATTCCTTGAAGAGTGTGGCAGACAAATGATGTGGCACGAGTAGCTTGGAGGTCTCTTGATATTCCATTAAGCATTTCATGCAAACCGCTAGCATCGGGAAATATTCTCCATCCCAATATGAAATGCATACCATAATACCATAAATGTTTGTTATCTCTTATCTTTTGTAGTGTTAAGGTACCAGATAGGAGGTAGGGGTAGGTAAGACGATCGCTACAGTCAAGCTGTATGATAAGCCTGCTCTTTGGATCGATGTAACGTTTGAAGTCAATGTTGAGCACCAGCCGCCAATAACAATGGGAACGAGCATGATGGATAGCCTGTGGGCAACTCATACGCACCATGCTTATCGCTTCCGTACCACAAGTCAAGATGGGGAATACAATTATACATATATGCATGTAGCAATCAGCGAAAACGTAATCATCGATAGCTAACCTTTTTTAATTGAGCTCGCTATGAAGCTAGTAGCCCGTATTTTTGGGCTTGATTTGAAAGGCTCCTTATCTCTCTAGCCTACTCGGTATCAAGATGGCTAGTCGCGAGCTAAACTAGTAACCAATCAAATTCCTTCCCGTAATGAGCACTATAAAAACCCTTTGTGCTTTAATACGTAAAAAGTACCTATTTTAATGTTTTTCGTAAACGATAATACGTATCTTATAAATTAATTTTTTTTCATTTTTTTAAAAAACATATATTACTTTAAATAAAAATCGAAAAAACTTTAAACTTTTTTATTTATTAATATAATTAAATTAAAAAATTAAAAAATTTTATTAATATGTCTTATAAATAAGTAAGCTACTTAATTTTTTATATAAAATCGAATTTTTTTAAAAAAATTTATAACTTTACACGTAAAAATCGTAAAAATCTTAAACTTTTTTTATTAATTATATGATTATTATGATAAACCTCCCTGTGTATTCCTAGTCAGCTGACTTCACAGGTAAGTACGTACTAAGTTTTCTTGATTTAAAGGTAATAATAAATTAAGGTTAATTCAAGAGATTCACTTTATCTTGTTCGTCAAAGAGATTTCAAGGTACTCTTACTATAGTGTTAAGGAGTGACTATAGTCTTAAATTAATAGCTAAAGAACTAGAATAAAGAACTAGATACATAAGAAATCCCGTTCTTCTTATACTTGTTCATTTTATCCTTCATTCCCCATAGATGGTATGTTAGATACCTTTGGATGAGTCTCATCCACACTCATCCATATCACGTGACAATAGGTCTCTTTCCCTTCCAGGATCCATGTCCGGTACGGACGTAAGAAGAGTGAGAATAATACCCCTGTCATTTAATTACTTACCCTGATTGGTTCGTAATAATTATATAATTTAATATATTTTATAAGCGAATAAATTATATAAACAAGTAAACTAGTTTTTATAATTTTCGTAGTTTTAATTATTAAAAAACATTTATACGATATTAAAATTAATTAATAATTATTATTATTTAAATTATTTTTTTAATTTTACGCTTTAAAAATTAAATACCTTTTTTATATTAAATATTCGGTTTTTTAACACGTAATTTAAATCGATTAATTTATAAATAATATATTTATTATTATTATTAAAACGTGTAAAATTATATTTATATGTTTTTTTAAAAATTAAAAAATATTTATTTATTTATTTAT
>MU404261.1:0-22509 GCA_022695795.1 Biscogniauxia marginata
ATAATAATAATAATAATAATAATAATAATAATAATAATAATAATAATAATAATAATAATAATAATAATAATAATAATAATAATAATAATAATAACGGGCTAAGTAAAAATAACAAAAAAATTTTAAACTTAAAAATAATAAACCGTAAAAGTAAAAAAGTGACTTTAAATAATTTAAATAATAATAAATTAATTAAAAAATAATATGCCGTAAAGGTAAACAAATGACTTAAAAATAATAAGTAAAATAAAGACTAATTATAAAGGAATTCGTTACCTTTTTATAAAATTGAAGTTACTAATAATAATAATAATAATTATTATTATTATTTTTAATTTGTCTTATCGCTGACTCTTTCGTATCCTTGCTTACCTTATAATCCTTTTAATCTTTTTAAATTTACTTACCTTATAAGTAATCTTTTTAATCCTTTTAAATTTGCTTACTTTGCGATCCTTTTAAATTTGTTTACCTTGCGATTCTTTTAGATTCGCTTATTCTACGGATAATCCTTTTAACTTTATTTTTAATTTTTCTTTTCGTTTTTTCAAGTTTATTTTTATCTTTTATTAAATAGAATTTTTATAAAAAATAGCTTTCCCTTTTCTTTTTTTTATAAAAAAACTTATAATATAACATAAATTAATAATACTTTTATTTAAAATTATTTTACTATTATTATTATTTAATTACTTTTTACTTTTACTTTTTTATTTTTATCTTTTTATTTTACGTTATTATTTAAATAACTAAAATGGCTTCTTCCGATATTTTTAATAACGAATCGACCTTTTCTAAGTCTTAATTTACTATTAAAATTACCTAATTAGGTAATTCTAATAATACGGACTTAAAAAAAGTTAATAAAGCCGACGAAAAAGAAAATAACCCTAATTTTAAATTATAACTAAACAAAACATTTAATATTTATATTTTTTAAAATAGGCTATTTTCACGTACTTTATTACTTATCGATTTAACTAAATCAAGAGAAATGATAATTAATTATACCTTATAAGTAAACCTTTATTATTATTTTATTATTTAAATTATTTACTTATTTATTTATTTGTAATTTTAAATTAACTATTAAAGTTAAAGGTTTTTAATTTTTAAACCTTATTTGTTATTATGCCGCAAAACACCTTATAATCGCATATAATGAAAAAGGAGAAAAAGAAGGGAAAAAATTAAGTAAGTTATTTATTTAATCTTTTAAAAACTAAACTAATTAAATAAGGAAAAACTATTTCGAATAACGTAAATACTTTTTTAACTTAAAATTACGAAAACGATTACGAGTTAATACAATCGAAGAAAATTTAAATAATAATAATTTATTTAAAGAAAACAAAGCTTTAAATAAATTATTAAACGTTATTATCAAAAATAATTTATCTTTTAACATTTTAAATTCAGAGTCTTTAAAAAACCTTTCAAAATATTATAACCCATAAGTTATTTATAAATTTTTTTTAAATATTTAATATATATTAATTTTTAATTTTCAATAAGAATACACTAGTTATTAACCGCTAGAAAATTAAATCCATTTTAGAAACAACTTTTTAAAATGCTTTAAATATTTTTAATTCGAATTTAAAATTAAATATCGATACTTTAGGGAAATTCTCTATTATATTCGATATATAGACTTCGAATTCAAATACAGCTTTTATAAGAATTGTTATTTCGTTTATCGATACCGATTTTAATTTTAATTATAAATTAATTAGTTTTAAAAACTTAATAACTAACTATACAGGTATTTATAATTTTCAAGAATTTGAAAATATATTACGAATTTATTCAAATTTACCATTAAAATATTTTTAGGTATTTTATTTTTATTATATATATATTTTTAATTTAATTAATTATTTTATAGTATTACACAGGGTTGTGGATTTAAATAGTCATTAGTAATTAGTCATTTTTTAGTTACTAACTAACTAACTAAGACTAAAGCTTAGTTAGTTAGTAACTAAAAAATGATTAAATACTAAAGTTTTTATATTATTATTATTACTTTTTTTAAAAATCGGTTAAAAAGTAGGGTTTATTTTCATGGATTTAAAGCCTTTTTAAATAGTTTTTAATATATAAATAGAATTCCATATTATATAAATTATTATATTTTTATAATTATTTTAAGTTATTTAAATAAGTAGTTATTTATATAAAAAGTTTTTATAATAAAAAACGTTTAATATCGACTTTTAAAAATTAATTAACTTTATTAATTAAATAGTAAAACCGAATTATTATAACTTATATATAATAATTCGAAATATATATAAGTAAGTAATATTTAATATTTTTATTATACATATTTTTTATTAATTTTTATTAAGAAACGAAAACCTTTCGAAAATTTTAATTCGGTTAAAATAATTATATAACTAGCTAATTAAAAAGTAAAATTACTTTATTTTAATATGTTATATAAATATTATGTTTAAAATAATTTTATATAAAAAATAAAATTAAAAGGCTTTAAATTAGAAGAAATATAAACGATTTAAATTTAATATTACAGCTATGGTGTTGGTGTTTGGCTTCTCTACACTAAAATCTGAGTGATCTCACTAATCAATCGCTCAGTATCAAGGGCCGCCTCGTTTATTTTAGAGTCCCCCCCCACCTTTTTTGGGGTGCACATTTGTGCGTGGCGGTTAGGGCCGTTTCGGGCCGCTTACGCGGATGCGGTATTGTTTTTTATTAGTTACGCGGTAACGAACTATAGTTCTATTTACGGCACGGATGTGGTTTACGCGGTTTATGTTTTATCGGGGTTATTTAGTTTTATAGCGATACGTTACGCTTTCTTTATATAGTTTATTTACTTTTAAATATAATAGTTTTTTTTGTTTTTTTTGTCCGGCCCTGTTTATTTATTAATTATTTTTTATATATATTATTTATACGGTGGGTCCGCGTAAATTCTTGCCGTTTATTTAGTTTTATATATTTAGCTTTTTCGTATATGATTAATAATTAATCGTTTTCGTATTAATACTTATTATGTTTTCGGATATTATTAATTCCCGAGCTTATTAGTTTTATATATATATATATATATTTAATAATTATTTTCTTTTTTACTTATAATTTAATTATTATTATTTTCGTTTTTATTTATATTAATAAGTAATATACTTCATTTTATATTTATTTTAATATCACGTTTTTCGTTTTTTATGTTATTTATATTATTTTCGTTTCTTTTTTTATTAAAATGGCGGGTTTTAATAATTATTATTAATAGTGTTAAGTTCTTTTTCGCGTTTATCATATTGTCGCAAACCCCTCGTGTCTTACTTATATTATAGCTTTTATCTGGCTTAATTAAATATATATAAAGGCTTTCGACCAAGATATCGGCGTTTTGAGTATCGTCGTTATTCACGGCCTTAAGCGTTATACGGCTTAATTCGATACACGGGTTATTAGCGCCGATATTACCGGCGTTATTAAGTTTAAAATTACGCGTCTTATTAAGGGTAAGGGTAACGTGTCATATTAGGATTACCCCTTAATTACCTCTTTAAAAAACCGTTCGTATTATTTTATTAATATAGGTTAAGTTGATATCGATTTTAATTTGCGGTTTTTAAGTAATAACTTTTTAAGGTTTATCGATCCTTTAATAAAGAGTTCGTATTCTTAGTAGCTTACTTAAATATGCCGTTATTATTTTTCTTAGTAACGTCGTGTTTATCCGCTATCGCGACCGGCAACCCCGGCTCGCCTCGCTAGGTTAAAGCGTTCTCGTTTTATACTTTAATTTCTGACTACCTTTATTATTATTAACGCGGTTAAGGTTTAAAAGCGGCAATGCTTTATAAATTTAATTAAAGCCGACGGCGTCATTTTTAACTTAATAACGCTAAGTAAAACTTCGCTTAATATATATAATTATTAAACCGGCGTCGGAAAAATAATAAAATAAAAATAATTAAAAATATTAATAATATTTTTATTAGTTATAATATATATATTAAGAATAACAATATAAGATTTTTATTACTTAGGATTAATTTTCTTATAAGTGTTTATCGTAATAATAACGAGGTTTTTTTTCGAGGCTTAAATATCTTGATAAAACTTTATATGTCGAGGTTTTATAATATACGTATTTTAGCTTAGTGAAGCACTACGCCGCGAACTTATTTTATTTTTAGCGTGTTCGAGGTTAATAATTAGCGTGTTATAAAGGTAATTAGTACTAGGTTTTTAGGTGCGGGGTTTAGTCGAGTCGGGAATACGTCGTTTAGGATTAGTTCGTTTACGATTACGACGGGGTTTTTTCTTTTTTTGGAAGATAATACTTAGCTTTTTTATTTTCGTTTTATAAATAAGAAGTAGCGGCTTAATATTATTTTAAATTAATATCGTTATTTTCGCGTTAAGTTTTAATTATAGTTTTTCCTTTTTTTTGTTTAGTTATTTATTAATCGAGTTATAAAGATTTATAATAATAAAGTGAATAAATTTTATTAAATTAAGAAAGAAAGTATTATAAAATATAATCTTTACGTTATAATATTAATTTATATACTTTTTTTTATTGTTAAGAAGTTTGTTCGTAAAGGGGTAAATAGTGTTACGGCTAAGATGAAAAGGATGGATATAAATGAGGAGCCTGGACCCTCGAAGCGGAAAGCGGATAAAGAGATTTCGGATAGTGAGGATGAGAGGTCTAAGCGTAAGCGCATGGCTATCTTTATTTTTCGGTCTGGAATGCGGCTTTTATTTAGGATTTCGGAGATTATTAGTGGTTTAATTAGTAATGACCCTAGTGTTACTTTTCTCGCTTTAAAGGTTCGGGATTTATTTATTTCCGTTTATTAAGTTTAAAAGAATGCTATATTTATAAATAAGATTAAGACTAAGGAATAACCGGTTTTTTATAGCATTTTTTTTAATAAAAATAATAATTAATTTTTTGGGTTTTTAAATTTTTAATTTATTTTATATAATAAAAACTTTAATTCTTTATATCTCGAAGTTGTTATTAGTTTTTATCTCTTTAATGAATTAATTAAGGGCTTTCGTTTAACTATTTAAAGTGCGGGGTTTTTCTCGTTTGATGAAAAGTGAAGATTTAATCTTTACGAATATATAATTTTTTTTTCAATTATTTCATGTTTATTTTAAGGTAGTTTTTAAGATCTTGGTTAAAGACGTAAATATATAATAAAGCTTAGTTTATAAAACTTACAAGGCGCATATATTTGTTTATTACTAAAAAAGCGACTTAATATCCTAATATTTACTTATAAAACTAGTTAAGTCCCTTACTATTTAAAGGAATATTATTTATAACGATATAATTAACGTTTTCGCTTATTAACGCGGCGTTTTATACCTTAGCTATATAATAATAAAGCCCGAGAAATCAAGCTTATATTGTCTTAAAAAAACGAGTTTCTTTATAAATATATAATATACGGGGTTATTTTAAATAAATATTAATATTATATTTTTTATAAAACCATAAGTAGGTCTTTACCGATTCGCTAAAACGTATCTTTTTAAATGTTATATATAACCCCCCCCTTATAAGGGGGGAGACCTTTCAAGAAATAAGGATAAAAGGGGGACCCGAAATAAAAAGAAAAATTATATAAATCATTATAAAATAAACGTTTATATAAAGCTAAAAACCTTTAGGTGAATACTTAACAAGTAAAAAGAACTTCTTATTCCGGGTTAAAACGCTCTCGAGGGGGGGGTGATTACCTACGAAAGTGCTAAGGAGACTTATAGCGTTTACTTTGTATTAGGGGGTTTCGGGGGTACCCCACCCTCGTGCCTCGGGGGGGCCCCCCCCCTACACCCCCTAAAACGCTTGGTAGGCTTACGAGTCCTCACAACCCATGCGTAATTACCCCTCGCCGACGGGCAAGATAATTACGAAAAGTGTAATGTCGAAAAGTAAAAAAGTACTTACTCGGTTTATTAAAGAGATTCTCCTTTTTCTATTCCCGGAGTTTTTTCGGTAGGTCCTAGATTTCGTTAAAGTCCGGTAAAATGTATTCCCGGATTATGGGTCTTTATTTTTAGTTCGTATATAAGCTTATTGCTATGAAATACAGGATTAAATCCCGTGAGACATATTCTTCGAATCTTTTAAAGAATTCTTTCTTTATTTAAAGGGTAGGGGCCTTAAACCAGAAGTCTACCTTAACTTCTTTTTGGTATCCACGTGGCTACGTTATATTTCTATTAATGTATACAGACCTTTTTTTATGTAGATATTTCTAGGCAGTAATCCTATTTTTGGTAAAACCGATGTTTAGGTGGAAACGCTTAATATCGAAATGGCGAGCGTTACGAATCTACTTTTTTTTAAATTATTCGCTGAGTACGTAATAATAAGGTGTATTATCTTTATATTATTCGCAACAGGCGTAAAAATATTGGAATCTAAATACTTTAATTTCTTCGAGGAATTTCTCTAGTGGGAGGGTGCACTTTGGGTATATAAAAAAGACGAATTTCGCGTTAAGTTTAAATCGACCTAGTTTAAGAGGGTTTTAGAAGTCGATCTTTAAAAATCAATTCCGTTAGGTTTCGATAAAGGCTTTATAAGAGGTCGTTCCCGCTGTTAATACAAGTCGGGGTAGTGATAGGGTTATTAATACGACTATGCCTTTTATAAGATAGCTACGCACGAACAGGGATAGAGAGGGGGGGGTGTCTACGCGATAACGAGGGCCTTCTAAACCTAAAATTAGGCTCGAAAAACGTTTATTAAAGAGTTCTTGTTTATATACCTAGTTAAATACGCTACTAAGGCTAAAAAGTGTACTAATATCGGGTACTACGAAGTCTACTAGTGAGCCCGGCAAACCATCGCGAAAAGGGGGGCTTAAATCTCCGCGACGGTCCTCTTCTCCGCTCTCTAGTTCGAAAAGTTAAGTTAGGCCTATTCGTACTAAAGAAACGTGTAATTGGTTAATAGTAAGGCGCATTGTTAAATAATGTGGTTACTAGGACGGTAATTGCTGCTTAAACGAAGTATATAAAGGTGTATATGCTAATTAATAGTGTTTAATAATGCTTTAATATTTGTGAAGTATTCGCTGTGGGATTTGTTTTTTTCTTTATACTTTTTCTTAACACCATGGCGAATACTTTTAATGTTACTTAAAGTATCGAATGCGACTTTTTAAGAAAAATTAATTTAATCATTTTTAATATAATTATATATATATAATATAAAGAGTAGTTTAATATAACTTATTATTATAATATAAATGAAAAAGAAATTATATTAAATAAAATATTAATTAATTATAAACAAAATTTTAAAAATACTTTAATATATATATAAAATTTTTTAGTATTTAGTCATTTTTTAGTTATTAACTAACTAACTTAGTATTAATCAAGGCCTTGATTAACTAAAACTAAAAAAAAATACTAATTAGTTACTAAATCACAACCCTGGTATTACACGAAATAACGCTCGAAATAATCGATATAATACCGAATTTAATAACGATATTCGTTATATTGCACACAGGGTTGTGATTAAGTTACTTATTAGTAACTTAAGTTAGTAACTTGCCAAGACTAGTTTTTTAAACCTTTGACTAAAACTAGTGCAAGTTAGTTACTAACTTGACTTAAACTAACTTACATAAGTCAAGTTAGTAACTTAAAAAAAACTAGTAACTTGCTAAGCTTTTTAAAAAATAATTTAAAATTTGAAATATTATTTATAATATGATTAATTAACTTATAATTAACTTATATTACGTTATAAATTTAAAAAGTAAGTTATATAAACCTTTATTTGAAAATAAAATTATTTTTGTTTTAAAAAGTAATAATAAAAATTATTTCATTTATAAATATTAAAATAATTACTATATAAATTAATTAATTTTTTAATAAACTTTGATTTTTTTAAAATTAAGGTTTATATAAATTATATAAATAATATGTTATTTAATTTACTTTTCAACTTTATAATTATAAGTTATTTATTTAACGAGTCATTTAATTTATAATTTTTATTATAAAAAAACGTTTATTTTTAATAAAAAGAAAACAATTAAGTTATTTGATTATAAGTTAAAATCTAGGTTTTTTTAATATATTACATAAAGATAAAGTTTAATATAATTTATATAATAAAATATATAAATTTATAATAAATAATTAAAAAGATATTAAAAAAATAAAAAAAATATTTATTTAAAATATTAAATATAACTTTTTTATAAACTTTACTTTAAATAATTAAATAACTTATTTAATTATTAACTTAAAATTATAAAGTCTATATAATAGTTAAAATAACTTCTTAATTAAATTAAATTAAATATTAATTAATTTAATTAAAAAATTAAAAAGCTTGGTAAGTTACTAGTTTTTTTTAAGTTACTAATTAACTAACTTAAACTAGTAAGCTAGTTAGTAACTAAATTTTGACTAAAAACTACTAGTTTTTTTCACAACCCTAATTATAACAATATATCGAGAAAAAATAAACTTTAACTTTTAATTTGCAAATAAATTCTTTTATTTAATTTATACTTTGCTTTTTTTAACTTTAAAATAAGTTATTTAAATAAAAAAATTATTTTATTATAAACGTTAATACTTTTTTATTAAACTTAAACTTTTATAATTTAAACTATTTCGTTTTAATTAAAAAACAAAAGAATTATTACCGTGTTTAATTTTAAAAACGGAATTATAATTAATATGCGTTATAATTAAAATAATAAAGCTTAAAAATAATAATTAAAACTTAACTTTATTTTAATTATAAATTTATTTAAATAGTTAGTCGTAATTAACTAAAATAATATTATATTTATTTCGTTTTAATAGCTTTTTTATAATTAAAAAAGCGTATTTATTTTAAATGTAAAATAATATTAAAGTAAATAGTTAATTTTATCGCGGCTTTCTAATTTCTCGCGCGAAGTCGAGTTATACTTTTCTTTTTTAAATGTGCCTAATTTCGCTTTCGAGATAAATATCGCGATACGACGGTCTCCTTAATAATAAAATCGAAAATATTAAAAATATAAATTAAATAGTCTTTAAAACGAAACTAAAAAAATTAATTATATAATATTCGTCGTAGTTAATTAAAATTATAAACTTATTATATAATAAGCTTATAATAAATATTTTGCTAAGGTTATTACGAAGATTTAATTTCATTTTAATTATAAAGTTAAAAAAGTCGCTTAGCTCGTAAACACGAAAGCGTAATTATAAACGATTAAAACTTAATATATCTCTGAGCTCGTACGTAAAACTAAACGGTTTAATTAAAAGCGAAACGCTCGACGTCCGGTCTCGCTAAGCCGACTTCGAAATCGCGTAGCTAATTTAAATCGTAACTTAAACTTAACTTACTTAAAACGAAAATAAATCGCGAAAAGTAATAATATATTAATCGCAATTAAAAAAATAATAAATTCGAAATAAAATAATTAACTATATTTTAAATGATATAAATTAAATAATATATAAAAATATATAAATAACTTTATATATACTTTAATTTTTAAAAAGATATATTTTAATCCTTAAATATATAAATATATTAAAATAAATAATACTTATTTATTTATATTTATATATATTTAATTATATTTAAATTCTTATTTTTTAAGTCGTATTTATTATTACTTTTTTATTTTTAGTTTATTTATGTTAATAATATTAATTACCGTATCTTATTTTTTACGCGCTTTTTTATTACGATTAACTTACTTTATATTTTTTAATTACCTTGTATAATTACTTTTAACGTTATAATCGTGTATTATTCGCATTTTAATCTCTCTTATAAGTTTTAAATATAAAAATATATTTATATTATTTAAGTTTTAATTATTTTTTTATAATATGTATTTATACTTTATTTTAACTTATTAGTTTACGCTTTAAATTTCTAAAAGCTATTAACCCGAGTATGTATTTTATATTTTAATATAAATTCCGTAACGATATAATTAATTATAATTAATAAAATCGTTCGTTATGTTATAACGCAATAATAAACTTAAAAGCGATTAAAAAAACTTATTACGATATAAAAACAATTTTACGATATAATTAAAAATGTTTACGCTTTTAAGATTTAAAACATTTACAAGATAATATTAATAAATAAGTATAATTATCGTTTAATAAAAGTTCTTTTCTTCTTAGATGACGAGAACGTATATATTATAAATAAAAGTTATAAATTCATTATTAATAAACAAGATAAATACGATATTTAGTTTCACTTATTTAATATAATTAATAACGACCGCGTTATATCGATTTTTAATAGTTTATTCGTTTTGGTTTAGTTTACGCTCGGTAACGATAATAGTAACTATAAATAAATTTTTCATTTTTCGCGGCTCGGTCGTTTCACGAGACCTCGCTAGTAAATATAAATTATTATATAATATTTAAATTTTAATATTAAACGTTTTTTTTCGTGATTTTTAAGGCTTATTTATTTTTATTTTTGCTAATTTATAAAAGCGCTGAAAAGGGCTTTTTAGTAATTATTCTCGGTTTTATAATACTTTTATTATTATGTTATTTTAATTTATACGTATTTCCCTTAATAAAAACAATATAAAAATACTTTTTAAAGTTATTAAGAATTAAGTAATATAAAGAGATATATATTTTATATAGAATATACTTAAGTAAAAAATGTTTTTATATATAAAATAAGGTATTTTTATACTTAAATTATACTTAATAATTAAATAAATACTTATTAAATTACCTTATTTTTATGTTTTATCTTAAATATCTCGTAATATTTTTTATACGTTATAATTATTTTTATTATTATAATTATAACGTACTTACCTACTTTTTTACGTATTTATTTTCCTATTTTTATATAATTCCGTTTTTATACCCTTTATTCTCTTTACCTATTTAAGTATTTAAATAAATAAATAAATTTCGCCTCGAAAACGTATAATATAAATAATATCTAAGTGTTATTTTAATTTTCTTTTAACATATTTATTTATTATAAGTTATATATTTACTTGCCTTTTTTATTTATTTAAATACTTACTTATTTACTTATATTTACTTACTCGCATATTTATTTTCTTAAGTATTTTTATATAAACGTCGCTAAAAAAGTATATAATATAAGTGACATTTAAGTGCCGTGTTAATTTTTCTTCTCGACGTATTACTTATTATAAATTACGAACTTATATATCATTTTAGTCTTTCGAAATAATAATTAATTCGCGTTTATTTCTCGTAAATTTCTACTCGCTCCCGGGACATTTTATTACCTCGTATAATCGTCTTTTTCGTCGTAAAATATTATATTTATATATACCTTGATTTCTCGCTAATTCAGCTATTAATTTATTATTTTAAAGTATTCATTTTATTATAATAAATTTACGTTTTATAAAATCGTTTAATATTTAAAATAACTTATTCTTATTTTTAAAACTCGTTTTTTAATTATATTTTTTATTACTTTTAAATTAACGTGTTTAATTTATATATTTATAAATTTGTTTAGCTTTATTATAATAAATATAATAAACGAAAAAGCCGTAATTAGTTTTACCCCCTCGTTAAATAGTCGTAGCGATAACTTTAGTCATTTTATCGAGGTTTTTATTATTAATAATAACGTCGCGATAAAGTTAAATAAAAACGAAAAAACTATATAGCTTTATTTTAACATATTAAGCTTCGCCGTTAATATTATTAACCTTAAAATGTTAATTTTAATTTAAATCGGAAATAAGCTTATAAGTTCACTTAATTTTAAATCTTTTTGCTTTTTCGAATTATATCGCGATAAAACTTTAATTTATAAAACCCAATTTTCGTGAGGCGACAGCGTAATTTCGAAACTCACTATTAAAATTAATTATTAAACTAAAAAGAAACTTAGTAATTTTTATAATAATTTTTATAAAATTTTCGTTTTTTATATTAACACGTTTTTTATTATAAACGTTATTACTTTTAATAAAACCGCGATAATTAATCGTTTTTGTTATTTCGTTAATACTAATAATAATAAGGTCGTTTTTAACCAAAACTATATTATATTAAGAATTTTTATTTTCGAGATAATTTTTTAATTCTTTAAAAACCTTTTTTATAATTTAAATGACGATATTTAGTATTAATTTAAAGCTTTTTACGAAGTTTTTTTTTTTTATAACGTACCACATAAGCGAGTAGACGAAACAAGCTCGCGAACGAAATTTTATAGTTATTATATTTTTAATCATTAAAAATCATTTGCGCTATATCGAAATTAATTAATAATTATTATTATTCGAACCGTCTTATTTAGCTTTATACTTTAAAAACCGAATATCTTTTTTATACTAAGTATTCGGTTTTTTAAAGCGTAATTTATATTACTTAGTTTATTACATTTTCCGAGTTAAAGCCTTTTAAAATTAATTATAACTTCTCGAAATCTAAATTACTAAATACATTTTTATTCGTTATATAAATACGCGTATTATAACTAAATTAGTTATATATGTTATATCGTTTCTGCTTAGTTATTACTCTTTTTCGAGGCCTCCCTTTTTTATATTAAGTAATTTTCTTATTTATAATTTTTTTTTTTAGTTTTACGTCGCTTATTAAAAATGTGGTTTATCTCTTAAAAACGAGTAATTTTGTTTCGTAATAAAAACATTTTATATATTAATATTAAAGTAGTTTTTATAAATTAATTATAAGTATTTATAATATTTATAAGAGAACTTTTTTAGTGTTTTTTAACTTTATTTATAATATAATTAAATTACAAAAACATTTTACGAGTTGTTATTAATTTTTTAATTTTTTAAAATATTTAATTTATATTAAAATCGAGAAAAGGTATATACGCTTTTTATATAAAAAGTAATATAATAATAACCTTTTTTAAATTAAAAAAAAACTAATTTAATTACGTAAAATTTAGTTTATACATTTAAGATAATTATTATAATAATAAAAGTTTTTATAAAGTTAATTAAAAAGTTTTTTTTGTAATATAAGTATAATAGCGGTTTATTAAACCTTATAAATAATTATTATATATTTATTTTAAGATATTAAAATATACGAAATCGAGAGGTTAAAGTTTATATAACGAATAATTAAGTATATAAAATATAATAATATTTTTTATAATAATAATTTTCGTAATTATTTAAAATTAAAAGGCGCGTAGTTTTTTTATTCTTTTTTTATATATTTATAAAAGTGCTTTATAAAGTTTATATTAAGCTTATTTGTAACTTAGTTATTATTTAATATCGTAATTTTATTTTTTTAATAATAATAAGTTATCGCGATATTACGAAACGAGGTGTTTTTTTAATTAAAATGATATATAATAATAAAAAGTAATTAGTAATATTTATAATTTAAATAATTATAACATATTTTTAATTACTTTGTTAAACTTATTATAATTATTATATCGTTTTATACTTATTATTATTATATTAATTTTAATAATTATATTAATTATATATTTTTTCTTTTTAAATATTATATTTTATAATTATATTACGTATTAATTTATATTATTTTTAATATATATTTAAGTTTTTATAAAAAGCTTTTTAATAATTAATTTGTTTATTTAAACGCGTTCGAAGGGTTTTTTGTCGCCGTATAAAATTAAAGGTTTAGTTTTATTCGACGCAATTCGCATCGTAGTCGCGTAATAAGATATTTGCTATCTCGGCAACGTAATAAAAATAAAGAGGAAATAACCGATTATTTAAATTAATAATACGTTAAATAATTATAACTTCTTCGTGAAATGTAAATTTTCGGAAATTTAATATAATAATTAATCGCGTAAATATGTTTTTAAATCGTCATCGTAATATAATGTTAAAAACTAGTATTTAAATAGCGCTATTTATAAGTAATAACACGACTAATTCGAGTTTTAAATAATATTTTCAGTTGTTAAATTAAGTTAATTAATAAAAAAAATATAAAAAATATAAATTAAATATATAATTATAATTTTACGCGTTTTAAAGATAATAATAAATATATTAATTTTTAGTTAAGTAATATAAATCACGCTTTAAAAAACTAAATACTTAGTATAAAAAAGGTATTCGGTTTTTAAAGTATAAAGTTAAATAAGACGGTTTAAATGATAATAAATATTAATTAATTTCGATGCGGCGTAAATAATTTTTAATGGTTAAAAGTGTAATAACTATAAAATTTCGTCCGCGAGCTTGTTTCGTTTACTCGCTTGTGTGGTACGTTATGTCATTTTTTAAAATTTATTTTTTCTTTAGCGATATAAATATATCGTTTAATAATAAATATAGGTTTAATAATAGTTTTTTCGTTATTAAAACTTATATAAAATTAATAAGTATAAAATATAACTTTTTCTTTTTTTAATTTCGAAATACTAGCGAAAAAGTTTTAATTAAAAATAAAAAATTTTATTTATTTTAAAATAATAAGTCGTTTCGATTAAATATATTAACTTAACTTATATATAACGTGTCTCATAAGCGAGTGAGCCACACAAGCGAGTGGGCCACTTGATTTCCCATACAAAATCGACTTTTTCAAAAATTCATAACTTTACGCGTAAAAATCGTAAAAATCCTAGACCTTCTTTTTTTAGTTATATAATTATTTATTTTAATTAAAAGTAAAATCGAAAAAATTAATTTTAAAAAACGCGAAAAGAAAACGCGAAAAAACTAAAATCAAAACAAAACGCACGGACCTTTTTACGTATTTCTTTATACATTTCACTTTTATTTTTTTCGATTTTACTTTTAATTAAAATAAATAATTATATAACTAAAAAAAGAAGGTCTAGGATTTTTACGATTTTTACGCGTAAAGTTATGAATTTTTGAAAAAGTCGATTTTGTATGGGAAATCAAGTGGCCCACTCGCTTGTGTGGCTCACTCGCTTATGAGACACGTTATATAAAGTATATATTATATTTTAATATAAATATATAATAACTTGTAAAACCAGACCTTAACATGGTGTTTCTAAGCACCGAGTAATAAGTTTTTAATTAGTTTCCTTTTCGCACGGCTAGGGATAAGTACTTTATTTAGAACGATCCTCGCTTAAAGCGAAATTAAAACGTTATCGCTAAATTAATACGATCCCGCGATGCCGTCTCTTATTAAGTTATTAATAAGTTATAAATATACACGTCACAAAAAAGCTTCGAAATTATAATAATTAATTACTATAATTATTAAGTTTTTTAAATTTAAACTTATTAAAAATAATTACTTCGTTTTTAAACCCTTTTTATATTATTTAAATTTAATGTTTAATTATAATTATAACTTCGAATAATATATATTTAATAATATATTTATAACGAAAAATATATATATTTATTATTCGTTTAAGGAAATTTATATAAAATAAAGCCGTTTATATTATAATAAAGAATTAAAACTTAAATAGTTAAAATTAAATAATCGAGAAATTACGCTAAGCGATTATATATAGTTTTAACTCTTTAAACATATTTCACATACTACGATTTTATATCTTTATTTATTCCGGTTTTATTTTTATTTTTTATTTTATTTTTACCTTTTATTTTGTTTTTAATTCTTACTTTATTAATACTTATTTTCTTAATTATATTTATAATTACGATTACGATTAAGATTACGATTAGAAGTAGAATTAAAATTATAATGCTTTATTTAACTTTTTATAAAACCCCCCCGAAAAATCTAGTATTATAATAACGAGGGTTAAAAAAATAACTATTTCTTATAAATATAATTTAGCCGTTTTATCTTTATTATTATTTACTTTTAATTAACTTTTTAAATTATTAATATTATAACGCCTTATTTAAATTAAAAGTAGTTTATCATTTAGTTTTTATATATTTATTTACCTTTTTTTCGCTTAATTAAGTTTTATCGCGGTTAATATTTATTATTTAAAGTGATTATAAAGTCGATTAAGTCGACTTATTATTTCTTTATTATATTTACGAGGTCGTAATAAAAATTAATAATTATTTAATATATAAAGGTTTTTATAAAAGTTATTATATTATATATAAAATCACGAGCTTTTAATTTACGTTTAAAGGCCTTAACGAAACGGTGTACGTCTAAATAGCCTTATATCGTAATTATTATTTAAAAATAAGTAATATTAAAAGTATTCGCCATGATGTTGAAAAAAAGTATATAGAAAAAAACAAATCCTATAACGAATACTTTATAAATATTAAATCATTACTAAACACTACTAATTATTATATATACACCTTTATATATTTCGTTTAAGTAATAATTATCGTCTTAATAACTATATTATTTAATAATACGTTTTATTATTAATTAATTATACGCTTCCTTAGTACGAATAAACCTAACTTAACTCTTTAAATTAAAGAGCGGAAAAGAGAACCGTCGCGGAGATTTAAGCCCCTTTTTTCGCGACGGTTCGCCGGGTTTATTAATAAATTTCGTAATACTTGATATTAACACACTTTTTAGCTTTAATAATATATTTAACTAAATACATAAATAAGAACTTTTTAATAAACGTTTTTCGAGCTTAATTTTAGGCTTGGAAGGCCTTCGCCATCGCGTAAACACCCCCCCCTCTTTATCCCTATTTATACGTAACCGTCTTGTAAAAAGTATAGTTGTATTAATAACGAAAACGACTTTTTATAAAGCTTTTATCGAAACTTAACAGAATCGATCTTTAAAAATCGACTTTCAAAATCTTTTTAAATTAAGTTAATTTAAACTTAACACGAAATCCGTTTTTTTTATATACCTAAAATATATCCTTTTATTAAAGGAATTTTTAAAAGAAATTAAAACCTTTAAATTTTAACATTTTTATGTTTATCGCGAATAATATAAAAATAATACACTTTATTATTACGTACTCGGCGAATAATTTATAAAAAAGTAAATTCGTAACGCCTGTTATTTCGATATTAAGCATTTTTATTTAAATATTAGTTTTATTAAAAATAGAATTATTACTTAAAAATATTTATATAAAAAAGGATTTGTATATATCGATAAAGATATAACGTAGCTATGTAGATATTAAAAAAAAGTTAAAATAGATTTTTAGTTTAAGGCTTTTACTTTTTAAATAAAAAAGGAATTCTTTAAGAGATTTAAAAAATGTGCTTTACGAGATTTAATTTTACATTTTATAATAATAAGTTTATATGCGAATTAAAAATAAAGATTTATAATTTAAGAATACATTTTATTAAACTTTAACGAAATCTAGGACTTATTAAAAGAACTTCGGGAATAAAAAGAAGAAAATCTTTTTAATAAACTAAGTAAATATTTTTTTTACTTTTTGATATTACTTTTACTTTTCGTAATTATCTTGCCCGTCGGCGAGGGGTAATTACGCACGGGTTATAAAAACTCGTAAGCCTACCAGGCGTTTTAGGGGGTTTCGGGGGTACCCCACCCTCGTACCTCGGGGGGGCCCCCCCCTTACACCTCCCGATATAAAGTAAACGCTATAAATCTCCTCGACACTTCCATAAGTAATTACCCCCCCCCTCGAGGGCGCTTTAACTTGAAATAAGAAGTTCTTTTTACTCGCTAAGTGTTCGTTTAAAGGTTTTTAATTTTATATAAACGTTTATTTTATAATAATTTATATAACCTTCTTCCTCATTTCGGGTTCCCCCCCTTATAAGGAGGGGGTTATATATAACATTTAAAAAAATAAGTTTTGGCGAATCGGTAGAAACCTACTCGCGGTTTTATAGAAAGTATAGCGCTGACATTTACTTAAAACGACCCCATATATTATGTATTTATAGAAAAAGCCGTTTCTTTAAAATAATATAAACCCGATTTCTCGACTTTTATTATTATACAATTAAGGTATAAAACGCCGCGTTAATAAATAAAAATATCGATTATATCGTTATAAATAATATCCCTTTAAATAGCAAGGGACTTAATTAGTTTTATAAATAAATATTAAGATGTTAAGTCGCTTTTTTAATAATAAATAAATATATACGCCTCGCAAGTTTTATAAACTAAGTCTTATTATATATTTATATTTTTAACCAGGATTCTAGGGATTACCCTGGAATAAACGTGAAATAGTTAAAAAAAAACTATATATTCGTAAAGATTAAATTTCCTTTTTTTATCAAATAAGAAAGACTTTGCACTTTAAATAATTAAACGAAAGCCTTTAACTAATTTATTAAGGAGGTAAAAATTAATAGTAGTTTTAAAATATAAAGAATTAAAGTTTTTATTATATAAAATAATTTAAAAATTAATTATTATTTTTATTAAAAAAATACTATAAAAAGATAGTTATTTTTTAGTCTTAATCTTATTTATAAATATAATATTCTTTTAAACCTAATAAATAGAAGTAAATAAATCCCGAACTTTTAAAGCGAAAAAAGCAACACTAGGATTATTACTAATTAAACCACTAGCAATCTCCGAAATCCTAAATAAAAACCGCATTTTAGACTAAAAGATGAAAGTAGTCGTGCGTTTACGCTTAGGCTTTTTATCCTTATTATCCGAAATCTCCTTATCCGCCTTCCGTTTTAAGGGTCCAGGCTTTTTATCTATATCCATCCTCTCTATTTTAACCACAACACTATTCACCCCTTTATAAATAAACTTCTTAGCAATAAAAAAAAGTACGTGAATTAACATTATAATATAAAGATTATACTTTATAATACTCTCCTTTTTAATCCGATAAAACTTATCCGCTTTATTATTATAAGCCTTTATAACCCGATTAATAAATAACTAAAAAAAAATTATAACTAAAACTTAACGTGAAAATAATAATATTAATTTAAAATAATATTAAGCCGCTACTTTTTATCTATAAAACGAAAATAAAAAAACTAGGTATTATCTTCCAAAAAAGGAAAAAACCCCGCCGTAACCGTAAACGAATTAATCCTAAACGACGTATTCCCGACCCGACTAAAACCCCGCACTTAAAAACCTAGTATTAACTACCTTTATAATACATCGATTATTAACCTTAAACACGTTAAAAACAAAATAAATTCGCGGCGCAATGCTTTATTAAGCCAAAACACATATATTATAAAACCTCGACATATAAAGTTTTATCGAAATATTTAAACCTCGAAAAAAAACCTTGTTATTACTACGATAAACATTTATAAAAAATTTGATTTTAAATAATAAAAATTTTATATTATTATTTTTAACATATATATTATAATTAATAAAAACACCGTTAATATCTTTAATTATTTTTACTTTGTTATTTTTTCGACGCCGAGTTAATAATTATATATATTAAATAAAGTTTCGTTTAGCGTTATTAAATCGGAAATAACGCTGTCGGCCTTAACTAAATTTATAAAGCATTACCGCCTCTAAACCTTAACCGCGTTAATAATAATAAAAATAGTTAAAAATTGAGGTACGAAACGAGAACGCCTTAACCTAGCAAAGCGAGCCAAGGTTACTAATTATAATAACAAACAAATACAACGCTACTAAGAAAAATAATAACGGCGTATTTAAGTAAATTACCGAGAATATAAACTCTTTATTAAAAAATTAATAAATCCTAGAAAGTTACTACTTAAAAACCGCAAATTAAAATCGATATTAACTTAACTCACGTTAATAAAATAATACGAATAATTTCTTAAAAGGGTAATTAAAAGGTAATTCTAATATAACACGTTATTTTTACCCTTAATAAAACGCGTAATTAATAAGCTTAAAAATTAATAATATCTAAAAATATAATAAATATTAATACGAAAACGATTAATTATTAATTATATATAAAAAGGCCGGATATACGGAACTAAATAAATAGCAAGAGTTTATATAAACCTACCGTATAAATAATATATATAAAGGATAATTAATAAATAAATAAGGCCGAACGAAAAGAATAAAAATAATTTATATAAAGAAAATATAACGTATCGCTATAAAACTAAATAGCCTTAATAAAATACGAATAAAACATAAACCGCGTAAACAACGTCCGTGCCGTAAATAGGATTATAATCCGTCCTCGCGCAACCAATAAAAGACAATACCGCATCCGCGCAAGCGGCTCGAAGCGGCCTCAACCGCCACGCACAGACGTGCACTCCAAAATAAGCGGGTCCGCCCCTAGTCCTAAGCGATTGATTAGTGAAATCACTTAGATTTTGGTGTAAAGAAGCCAAACACCAACACCATGGCTGTAATATTACTTTATTAAAGCTTATTTAAAATATTAATATTAGCGTTTTAAACGTCGGGTATTAATAAATAAAATATATATTTATTATAATTTACGTATTATAAATTATTAACGTTAATTTAGTCTTTTTTCGTAATAAAAGCTTTATTTTCGATTAAAGTGTTATTTATTAGCTTGATTTTAAAGACGAATAATACGTTATAAGAGTTCTCGAAATTAAAGTTAAACGTAAAATTATTTATAACTTTAATTAGTTTTATAATGTTTTTTTTAAAGTTAACTTACGCGAAATGGTAATTATATATAAGGTTATTAAAATCGAGTTTTATATTATTAATAACGGGACTTATAAAATAACATATATATAAATTTAAGACGTTTAAATCGCGCGAAAGGTATTATTTTATTATTAATTTTATTATTATACTTTATTTTATTATTATATATTTATCTTTATTTAGCTTTAAAATTATAAAAGTAAATATAATTAAAGTGCTTATTATCTTATTATTTTTTTAGTTAAATAAATATTAAATAATATTCTTACTTTTATAAATATAATATATTTTTTTTGTAAAACTATATTCATTTTAATATAATAAAGTAATTAACATTAATTAATATTAAATATTAAACGATAAATAATAAATACATGACTTTTATCGTTCTAAACGAGGGGAAATCGCTATAAAAAATATATATATATTTAGGTTCGGCGAATTACCGCCCCTTTTAACTCATAATCGTCGTCGTTTTTAACCTATACTTATTAAAAGTTTATATTATAATTAATACTTAAACGTATTTATTTAGGTGGTCGGCGACATCAATTAAAAAGCAAATTCTTTATTTAAAAAGCGAAATACCTTTTTTTAACTCTATATTACTTATGATATTTTTCGATATTATTAATACCTTAAGGTTTTAAATATTAATCGCTTAAATAAAGATATCGCTTTAAATATTAAAAATTCCGTTAATAACACTATAAAATAATACGTGTTATTAAGCGATTTAAATCGTAATTTATTATTTAGCTTTATTAAAATCCAACTAACGAGTTTAATAATAAAAATATATAATAAATAAACTATACGATCGAAAAACTTGAAAAAGCTTACTCGATAAAACTTATATTTAGAAAATTAAGATTAAAATGAAACTTAAAATATTACTTTTTTAATATTTTAAATTAATTTTAAAAAATTTCTAAAAATAAGCTTTTTTTAAGAATTTAAATAGTCGATTTATAAGTAATACACTTTATTATATAATATTAAAATTATATTAATATAATCCTTAAAATATGAAGCTAAGAAACGATATATCCGCTTTATTATAATCAAAAATTATAATTATATTATAAGTAATTAAAAAAATATATTTATAAATAATAATTATATGTTTCGTAACGAGCTTTTTTATATTATTACTCTTTTTTGCTAACATTTAAACTATTTTAATAATAAGCGTTATTATATCGATAACTAATAAGTGTTAAATTTTTCGATATATATATTATTTTTATCGTTTTAATAAATAAATATATTAATTTTAAAAAGAGATATATTGTTATTATTACGATTATATATTAATTTTAATTTTAAGTTATTATTAGCGTTTTAAACTTTAATTAAAATACCATATTATAAGTTAAGATTAATAATATATTAAACTTTTTAAGTGCAAAAAGTATTAAATAATAAATTAATAATAATATTAATAATTAGAAATTTAATTTAATTTAATTAATATATTAAGTTTTAACTAATCAACCCTTGTTACTTTTAACAAGCGGCTTTTAAGTATTAAAAGGTTTAAATATTACGGGTTAATAGCTAGATTTCCTTTTTTTTTTTTCACTTTTAGTATTTTCGTCGATAAACCAAGAAATTAAGTATTACTTTATAAACCTCTTATATTAACGTGTTAATTATAAAATAGAATTATAAGAGAAATAGTTCGAGTTACTTTGTAAACACTAAGTAATTTTATTATATATATTTAATAAAAAGTAAATAAATTACTTTAATAATAACAAAATAATAAATACCTTATTTATAATTATATTTAATTATATAAATATTTTAAATTATTATTTTAAATTATTAAAACTATTAAACTTAGTATTATTAAGTCGTAATAATAATTTACTTATTTTATTATTTTATTATTTTATTATTTTATTATTTTATTATTTTATTATTTTATTATTTTATTATTTTATTATTTTATTATTTTATTATTTT
>MU404262.1:0-22033 GCA_022695795.1 Biscogniauxia marginata
CGCGCGTTAACCATTATAACCCCCCGTTCCTTACCTTTATTTCCCCACACAATATCCCCCAACACAAAATCTCCCCTCCTACCTTAACCCCCCCCCCCCCCCCCCCCCTTTTCTGCCCACCCTTGTTATCCGCAAAAAAACTTCGAGCAGAACCCGGCGACCCTCCCGAGTATACCTCTGCCCTTCCCCTTTCCTTTTTCTTTTTCTTTTCCAACCGCGTCCGCCGGAGGGCAGAGCTCCCACGCCTCGTCGTTTTCGTCGTTACCGGCATTATTATCATCGTCATAGTCGCCGTCGTCGTCGTCGTCGTCGTCGTCGTCGTCGCTGAAGTGCGCGTTCCACGAGTTGATCGTGAACTGCGAGAGCCGGCGCGCGCGGTTCGCCGGGGCTCGGTTGCGGAGCACGGTGCCGGTGCTAGTGTCGATGTCAATCCTAGTGCTGGTTTCGGCCGGCGCGGCGGCGTAGGCGTAGGCGTAGGCGTAGGGTGTTGCGTCTTCGAGGCCTTCGTCTGCTTGTTCGTCTTCACCTCCGACAGGGGTGGTGGCGGGGGTAGCGGTGTCATCGGCGAAATCGTAATCAGAATCCCCTTCCTCCGAGGACAGGGTATACGCTGATGATGACGAGGCGGACGAGTACCGCCGGTGACACGTGTTGCTAACAAGTTCATCTTCATATTCATCTAAGTCCTCAACATCTTCATCATCATCATCATCATCATCATCTTCTTCTTCTTCTTCTTCTTCTTCTTCTTCTTCTTCTTCTTCTTCTTCTTCATTACTATCATCATCGTCGTAGTCGTCGCTCCTCGTGGGGTAAGGCGACGGCGGCCTGTCTATCACCGACGCTAGTTGTATTCCTTCCGCAGCGGCAGCATAATCATCATCATCGTCATCGTCATCGTCATCATCCCCTTGGGGCTGATCTGTGTTCGTTCCGGTTACATTTCTCATTGCGGTTGATCGTGAATGCGAGTCCAGTGGTAGTAAGAAGGCTATCTTTGGCACTCTGACTTGGACCTCGAGGTTGACGCATTTTGGAGATGGTGGTGATGATGAGAGAGAAGGGGACGAGGAGACCCTTGTCCGTCGTGGTGGTAGTGGTAGTGGTAGCGGTGACGATGGTGCTGTTGATGGTAGTGCCGAGTAGTACATTTTGCCGTATTCTTGGAAGAGAACCATAGTGGCGAGTATAAGTAGTGGTATGAGTAGCGGTGTTGCTAGAGGCGGCAATAGTAGTAGTGATGGTAGCGATAGTATCATTGGTAGGGATATCAAGGGTTTGCCGTTATCTGATGTGGTAGTAGGTAGGTAGGTGTCTCGCGAGAGTACCTAGGCTCAGATTTGATTTGAGTATTCTCTGAATCTAGTATGAAGCCGGTTGAGAATTTCTCTTGTCCTTCCAGTGTCCGAGACAGGGTCTGAAGACCTTTGGTTTATATAACCCCCTTGGGTATCGGAGAAAGCTCACTGCCAGTCCATGGGAAACTTAGATGAATTAACGCGGGCCACGGTCTGTATTATTGGCATACCAGGCCCTCATCGATCGAATTACAAAGAAACGCAACCTAATTAGTTTCCAGGGTCACTGCCAATAGCCCCCAGGTCATCAATATAAAAGACGTCCAACTTTGAGATAGTCGCAAACCTTGCTGCTGATTTCACCAACCTTCGTAGGATATTCATCTATCTCCGCTATGGTTAACCAACCCCCAGGCAATCAAGTCACTTACCCGTGCAAGGCGACACGCACAACCCAACCCAACTCCATTACATCTTTTCACTTGTACGCACCTAAGTTATCATAGTTCCAACATATTCTGCAAACGAAAAAGAGGAAGAGAAAAGAAAAGCCAAAAGACTCTGCTTATACAGCTAGCTATCTAGTTAAATCAGTCACTGACACAAAATGCGCCCTTCCCTCCCCAAAGGTCCCTTCGCCTAACCTACATAGTTTTCTTTTTCTCTAGTCTACATGCATTGATAGGTACCTAGGTATTTGAATTCCCACCGAGTAAAAAACACCTATTCCGTCCCGTCAAATCTGGTCGAGCACCTGTTTTACTCTGGAAAATAAATTTCATTTCTCTCCCCTGAGGCTTTCAGGAAAGTTAACTGAAGTTATTACCATTCCAGCCTGGAAGGGGGGGGACATTATACGCCGTAGTCTCTCTCCATCGAAGTCTGTCGTCATTTATCGGCCATTACTTTATACACCAAGCTCGGGGACACACCCCGTTACAGCCTTGTTTAACGTTGTCCTTCGAGACTTGTATTCCAATTCGTCAAGTCCGAGACACACGGCTTGTTCAGAAAAATCCCATACTCCGATTACCCCCGGATGTCATGACCAATCCATCCACTGCTCGTTTTACCTCCTTCACATTTCTTGCTAGATCTCTCGACTCTGTGCCCCGTTCGTTGGTTCCACGTGCATTTGTCGAGGCCCAGCCATCACATTCGGCTATTAGCTCGCCCACCCAGGGTTCCAACCTAGCTTCAGGGCGTCCATGTCTGCCGAGGTCACGAATCCACTGGCTCACTGCATAGGAGATCCATTCTACGACTCTTCCTCTGCCAGCGCCTCGGAACGGTACTTCCTGGGCCTCGAACATGGTCTCTAAAACTCGGACGACCAAATCGTGACTCACGCCTAGCTGGAGGAAGACAATTATTGGCCAGTTAACATCGGCACCAGTGCGGGCGTCCTGTCCATTTTCCAGGGAGTAGCGGCAGATCTCGGGCATGAGAGTAGGAACTGGGAAAATGAAAGAGTCGTTGCTTGACCGGTGACATATTTCTTGGATTTGACCCACGAGTCGTTCGTAAGGCTGGGGCGGCGGGTCGCCAGCCTGTGCTCCTCGCTTCCGGCGCTCTGCATTGTACGCAGCCCATTGCTCCACGACGTCCTCGTGAGTTTGTTGGATGAGGTTACCCCAAGTTTGGGCAATCGTAGTCGGGTTCCGGAAGTCTGCCACGTGATAGATGATGAGACACAAATCGTAGTACCCGGCCTGGTCGGCATAATCATTGAAGAGCTACAACGAATTAGTAAATATTTCCCAATAGATTTCTGCTCTGTACACATGAAGGTGTGGGGGTTGAAGAGTTGGCTGTTCATAGCTACTTACTTCAGATAGGGCTTGGATTTTGCCATCCAAGGCTTTCTGAATCTCGGGTAACTTCTCGGGAGGTATCCTACTATCTACCCGAAGTCTCTCAAGCAAGTCGTCTTGGATATGCGCAACCTCAAGAAGCTCGGTTACTTCGTGGTTGAGGAGTTGCTGGTCCTGTCGGCTTACACCGGTGGTCATCACGCTAGCGTTCGTCTTTGCCTTACTGAGGAGCGTGAGACGATCTTTGATAGATATGTTGAAGTCAGATTGTGCAAGGTCGGCTTGAACTTTTGCTGCGTTAAAGAACAGACTGCGCATCGTGTAGAATCTGCACAGAAGATCGGCATGCTCGACATCGTCGGCGGCTAGTCGTCGGAGGAAAGTTGTCACATGTGGAGATTCAATCCGAAGGAGACGGTCGGTCCATCCTTGTTGTATGTACCAGTCATAGAGGTCGAAATGGAAGACCTCGTCTGGGGAATTATTGACAACATCGTATGCCTCGGCGCGTTTAGTCGTTATCAATGTCGGTTTGCCATCAATTAGCTCCGGCTCCCGGCTAGATGCAGCATCCAAGTCCTGGAGAACGCGGTGAATCAAATCGTAGCATAACCTACGCTCGTCGAATGCCTTTGCTCTAGGATCACCAGCAGGTTTCCCGTCATTGATCCAGAAGAGTGCCGAGTTACCTCGGTCTTTCTCATTAGCAACGACCAGACATAATTGGATAGCACCGGCATAGTATCTCAAGGCTACATATTGCTCAATGGCCAACTCCAAGTTTGTCGGTGTGAGACTGCCTGCAACCTTCTGGAAGTGGCTTAAGCTCTCGTGGAGAAGGGTACGAGAAGTAGTAGAGTTGAGAGACGGGTCTGAGGCTTTCTTCAGCTGCTCCTGAGCCCTGAAGATCACGACATCGTCCGAACTGCAGAAGCTGCCGCACTTCCGGCGAAGGGCGTCAGCTACAGTTTCGACATTCGAGCCATTCTCGATATTCCGGTTGACGATGGCTTTCACAAGCACCTTTGCTAGCTCCTTGCCGGCTGACTGCGAGAAGAGGCATTCGTACGTGAGGTCCCCAAGCTGATGCCGTGAGGTATCGTCTAGCCGTTGGAAGATATCTGCGACTCGTTCATCGAATAGCGCCCGGACGAACGAGATACCTTCCGTGATTCCTTCCATCAAAACCTCGACGGCGTGCATGGCTTGATGCTCTCCTTGAATGGCGAGTTCTTCCTGCTTACTAGCGGCCCTTCGTAGGTCTGATGGCCTAGACAGACCTTGGATAAAGGACCGGTTGTCATCCAGAAACTTGCGCAAAGCTTCAACACTGGACTGAACAGATTCCAATTTCTCTGTGGGAATCGCACTTGTAATGGACAAAGCACCGGCAGCATTAGGAGTTATGGAGACAACTCTTGAATTCCACAGAGTCCGGACGAGTCGGCTTAAGTAGAGAGTTAAGGCCCCATGACGAGATGATGGGCGCACCATCTCTACCCTTGCAGGCTGTCCATCTTGCTCTGGCAGCATTGGATTGCCACCAAAGTTGATAAATACCTGTTTCGCACGGTCGAGGGTGGCCTGGTCAACGGCACTACGCCCACCCCCAAACCGGCCGTCCCCTTGACGGCAAGCGACAGCAAGCGCAGCTGTGATGGTCTCAACCCGGCCATAAGCACTTTGAAATTTACTTACCTCGGCCTTCAGACCCTCCTCTCCAGCGGCTGTCCTAATGGCCGAAGCGAAGATGTCAATTAGCCTCCTCCGCCGCACCACATGGATACCGGTGTTGGTGAGGATAGCAAATTCACTACCATTAGGGTCGTCAAACTGAACAGCGAGTTCATTTCCAAATCCTAGCGGTTGCCGAGTTGCCGCGAAGGGTTTTGTAATAAGACCAATATCTTCAGCCCTGCTGCCGATCTCGATCCAGTTGGCATGCTCATAGTACCTCGGGTTCTGAGTACGACTGCTGTTTTTGATACGTCCACTGTCCGGAGCGGACATGAACAGTATGTCTGCGTTTGGTTGTTCGGCCTTGCTGACGAAATCTAAGAAGTAGCCGGGGGCGAACCGGACCCCTCGTCGGCTCGTCTCGAGAGCCCTCGATTGAACGTTGGTAGGCTCGCCAAGACCGCCGAATGGATCAGCCCGAGATCTCCGCTGCACGGTATCGGGTGGTGGGAACTTGATAGATTGTAATTGCATGCTCTGGGGGGCCTGACTCGAAGAACTCAGCATGTAGGAAGAAGCGTTGGTAGCGCTCATGAAGAGACGGCATCCTGTGTTCGTTAACGCCATGAGATGGATCTTGTTGTCCTCGATAGCAGAGATGGGACTGATAGACACAATGTCCATGCGCTCGTTGAGTAAAGGGGATATAACGCTTAGGGCGTGGGCAATGTCGCGTAGGAAGTCGCTCTTGGTCTTTTCGATGACTTTGGTGAGCTTATCCGTCCCTTCGATATGATACGTGCGCACTGTTGATGTACTGGATAGGGAGTAGAGCAGATTCCTGCTGTCGTCAATAACGATGTCCACGATGTGCTCGTTCGCAGTCCGACCCCAAAGGATATGTGTTGGCTTCGGTACCACGGCACTCCAGCCAGCGTAAGTGTGGTTGATCTTGCCCGTCCTACTGGAAAACCATTTCTCCTCAATCTGGTAGTATAGCTCGTAGATATCACTATCTGCCTGTCCAGCGAAAAATATGCGTCCGTCGGCGGAGCCAGCAATAATGCGTGCCTCGGTGCCTCTCAATGGTAGCGACATCTTCGTGCCGTAGAGCTCGACACTCATGGAACCGGTTCCCAAGTCTTTGGCGGCGACTCCTAGAAGAAACATCTCGGAGGTTGTGGCAACGACTAGGATGTGGTTGATGATGGGGTTGAACACGCCGGGCTTCGGAGGCACGAGCTTGACGGCGGTAATGCTGTGTTGGCTGTCTTCGTAACCGATAAGCTCGGGGTTCGGGTGGGTGTAGTCCCAGAGGTAGAGACAGTTGTCGATCGTGACCCAGGCGTGATTCAACCCAGCAAACAAACCCATCATGGTCGAAACCTCGGCTCTGTTGTATTGCTCGAAGACTCGCTGGGGGATCTGGTACATCTGGGTCTTCTGGAAGGGAGCCCATGCCGAGTCGATATGGGAGAGGTCATATTCGGAGGATATTTCTAAGAGGACGTCAGCTGATAACGGCAACACGAGGGAGGAAGATTGAGGATGAGACGTACGGCGGCAATATGTGTCGAGCTGGGGATAGAGCTCGTCCTTGGCCAGCGCATTGTTGATGAAGGAGGCGGCCTTAGCTAGCGGAGGCTGGGGAGGTGAAGGAATACTCTGTGCAGCCTGCATCGCGTCTTCCTCGGCGGCAGTAGTGGGTGCATTAAGTGCGTTGTCGTGCGCAAACTTGGGGACCTGGCTGATGGCGGAGGCCGGGTTTTCCTTGAAGAGTCGCCGCCGGACAGGATCTTGCTGGGCGTTGAAGCGCGACGCGATAGCTGGGGTGTTGAGAAAAGCGCCAGGCAGAGTTTGCGCCGGAGTCTGGGGGAATGCCATGGTTTCGGTGCGTATGATTAGCCGTCTTTTTATGGACGTGTCTCAGACGTGTTGCCCTCTCGTATGCCTAGGAAGGCCGCCCGACTGCTGCACCGAGCCCGGGGATTCACGAGGGAGGAAAGTCAACAAGAAAAGAAAAAAGAGAAGCCAGTGCAGCAGCAAGGCACCATGAATGCTACCGGATCATCAATGGCAATGTGGAACAGACAAGGCAGAAACGGGCTGCAGGCGAAGGGATTTGATGATGCGAGACGGCGTAGGACGACGGGTCGTGGTAGTGGTTTTTTTTTTTCCGGGTATAGGTTTGGATGAGCTGTCGCGAAGTTGAAGAGGCTGGGATACTTTTTTTTTTTCCTGGGTTGAAGCTATGACAACCCGGTACCTAGCAGCAGCCTACCGTAGCACCAGTGAGTAGGTACCTTAGATAGGTACCTGGAACTGACTGATTGGCACGCGCTTCATTCAAAACCTGTCAGGTACGTGCCTCTGAGCTGCGTGCTTCAATTTGCAGCAATTAATAACTACAAAAATACCAGGATGTAGGTAGTTACAAGCCACGAAAAAATATTTTAAATACATATTCACTTCTCATTTCGTGTGCATTTCTGCCCCCTGCTTGCTTCACGTTTTTTATAAGTCTTTTCTATACCTAGTTACATTCTCTGTTGCCTTTTGTACTAGGTAGACTAGTCCTAATTAAGTAGTAAATACGTAGTTAAGACAGGTACCCAAGCTCAACTATCACTGAAAGTGACACGAAGAACCCATACAGTCGGCACCTACATACCTAGGTACCTAACCTACATACTCAAACACACAGGTAGGTATGTAAGCATATTGAGTATTCATAGCAAGTTTAAGTCCCAAGTTATCATTTGTAGCAGTCCACCCACCTACCCATCTTCCCATGATATGATAGACAGATAGTAAGTCTAACCAAAGAATAAGTACCTAGGTAGGTACATAATTATAATTAATCCATGCAATCGTAACCCAAGTTAAGCTCATGTTCTTTCGATGACAACTCCCTAGACCCGACAATGCCAAAAGAGACTGATGCATCTGGCTGAGAGCCGGCGGGCAGCTCCCCACCTCTTCTACCGGCCGTGATATTCGTCCCATCCCAGGCTCTCCTATCCTCCCGCCCCCTTAGTTCTTCTTGGCCTCGCGAGCAGCCTTTCTCAGGGCTCTGTTGCGAATATCGACATGCATCTTCCGGTTGAAGCTGAGGCCGATCCAGTGGCCGATACCAATAGTGTTCTCGACAACCCAGGCCATCAGGGCATGACTCCAGTAGGGGGTGTACGTGTGCGCAGTGCTCTGCCAACTGCCAACCCCGACCTTGTTCAGCGCAGCTCGCACGAAAGGCTTCGGGCCGGGGATGAACATGCTAGGTCGGCGAATCTTGCTCATCGCTGTAGTGACGAGGTAGCTGAGGCAGAGCTGGACATCCACGTTGCTGGGCTTGAGCTCGGACGCGAGGGCCGTCGACCAGAACTGCAGGAACGCCTTGCTGCCCGAGTAGGTTGCCAGGTAAGGCATGGGCATCCAACCTCCAAAGCTGCCCATGGTGAGGATCAGACCACGCTTACGACTCTGCATGCCCGGGGCCACGACGCGGGTGACCTTGAGAGTCCCGAGGCAGTTAATCGTGATGATGTTCTGCATTTCAGCCCGTTCGGTGAGGACGAAGGGGACAGGGATGCTATGGCTCTGGCCGACGTTGTTGATGAGGATACCGACGTCGAGACCGTCGATCAACGAGGCGAGGCGTTCGTAGTCGGCATCATTGTCGGCGGTGAAGTCCATGTCCAATACCTTGGTCTGCAAGCCCGAGAACTTGCCTTCCAGCTCCTGGGCCAGCGCATCGAGTTTAGACCGGGTTCGGGAGACGAGGACGAGGTTGAAGCCTTTGGCAGCAAGCTGGGTAGCATATTCCTTGCCCAGGCCGTCAGATGCACCCGTTACCACGGCCCACGTGCCCTTCTTGCCGTATTTCCGAAGCTACGTCATTACCGAAGATGGTCAGCCAGCATGATCACCAGCTAGGCATTAAGATCTCCTGGTGGTGTTCAGACTCACGTTGGTACCGCTGAGGACAAACATGCTCAGAAACAGACGGAGAAAGCTGAGGACCTTGGAGCCCACGAACAGAGCTCCAATACCGGCGAAGGCCAGCTGAACGCTCGGCGGGATAGCCGCTACAGCATCTTTGATAGAGTCCATGATCAGATCGATTCCGCCTATTGCACCGGGTAGTTATCCTCGGAACGATTGGGGGCAATTGCAAATTTTTGATTGTGGTTGTGAGGAATCAAAGCCGCTGATGACAGCCCTCGGCGGAGAGATGAATTTGTGTGCCGCGTTGGGAAAAAGAAAGTTTGGGCAGGGGCCGTTGCTGGCCTTAGCTCTCAACATCATGTCTGATTCGTCAATTCCTATTTTCATGGAAAAGTATCTAATAAAAAAGATATCACACCAACTTCAGCTGTACATGTACTTTCCTATGTATGTAGCGGAGCATATAACCTTGGCCGTGTAGCTACCTTCACACGTAGCTCTGATATAAGTGGAACCAATATCAATTAAACTTCTCGGGTTTACGCTAGCAAAAGATCGGCCCATTTTTGAGCTTAGTTCTATTGCCAACGCCAAGTTCCACGATAACCTTAGTTCTCGAGAGGTTTCTCTACCTACCTACCTAGCTACATGTATTCAACTGTTGAGTTGTCTCTTTTAGCTCTTACCTTACCTCTCACCGACAATACCTCCTAACCTGAGCTAAATTTACACACTGCATACTCCTCCTACTTATTTCACGACAACAATCAAATAAGACAAAAAAAAATTCCGCCACCCGCAATGGACGCCCTCACAGCCTACCTCCCGCCGGCAAAAGGCTACCTACCTTACTACATGTTCGGCGTAAGCCTTTCTCCCCTTCCTTTCCCCTTTCTATAGATAAATAAATATCTATAAAAAAAATAAACCTCCAAGCTAAACCTCTGGTCTCCTCCGAAAAAAAAAAACAGCTCTCCATCCTCGCCGTCGGTAACTCCCTCCAGAACTACGCGACCCTGCACTACTCGCGGCGTCTCTACAACGGGCGCTTCGTCCGCAACGCCTCCCTCCCGGCCGCCACCTCCTCGACTGCCGACCCCGAAGATTCGACGCGCAAGCTCGTCCCCGTGCCCTCTTCCTCTTCCGACACCAAAGAAGCCCGCGCCCAAGACCAGGTAACCCCCCTCGCCGCCCGCCTCTTCGGCACCTACACCCTCGTCTCCGCCATCGTGCGCCTGTACGCGAGCTACCACCTGCGCCTCGGCCCGCTGTACGACGTCGCCCTGTGGACCTACGTCGTCGCCCTCGTCCACTTCGCCTCCGAGTGCGCCGTCTACCGCACCGCGCGCCTCGGCCCCCCCGTGCTCTTCCCCTTCTTCTTCGCCTCCGTCGGTATCGCCTGGATGGTCACACAGCGGGGCTTCTACGTCGAGGTTTAAAAATACGATATTTCTATAATAATAATAAAAAGGAAGAGGGGCAAGAGTGAAATAAAATAAAAAGATGTGGCGGGCGGGCGGGCGGGCGGTAGGGGGCCCTAATTAACTGTTATTCACGTTATCGAGCAATGAATGAATGGGCGTTTGTTACTTCAAAAAGTTGGGACAGCAGGAAATGCTAGTCCGCACTCATGTGTGCGTGTGTAACCAACTACCTGTGTCTATATAATATCATATCAAGCCTCTCTGAGGTCGGCTTGAGACCCGTCGAGGCCGCCTACTAGAGCTTCTTCCGATACAACTCTCCCCCGCAGTCTCTGAGCCTGGCCGCGGCCTGCTCGGGGGTGATATCCCTCTGTGGCTCGGCCATCAGTTCATACCCGACTAAGAACTTCCGGACGGTTGCCGACCGGAGCAGCGGCGGATAGAAGTGCATGTGAAAGTAGCTGTTTTCGATTTCCTCTTCTGTCCCATCCAATGGGGCCTGGTGGATTCCGGAGCTGTAAGGGAAGCTCGTCTCGAACAGGTTATCGTATCTCCTGGTTACCTCCTGTATCGCGTCTGCGAAATGCAACCTCTCCTGCTCCGTCAGATCGACGAGCGCTCGAACGTGCCGCCGGGCAAGGATCATAACCTCGAACGGCCAGATGGCCCACCACGGGCAGACGACGAGGAACGACTCATTTTGGTACACGACGCGCTCTTTTTTCTCCAGCTCGAGTTTCACGTAGTCCTGCAGAAGATGCCGTCCTCCATGCTCGGTCCTGTACTTAGCCATCTGAACGGCCTCCGCGGCTGGCTCTTCCGGCAACGTGCTCGTCGTCCAGATTTGGCAGTGAGGATGCGGGTTCGAGCAGCCCATGGCAGCACCCTTGTTTTCGAATATCTGCATATACCGCAACTGCTGCGACGGCGGGGGGACGATGGATTCGGGTGGGGCTTTGCGGTTCGTAAGATCGAGGCTGGCGGCGGCGGCGGCGAGCGGGTTCGTGGGCGCGAGGTAGGCGGCATAGATGCGTGTCCAGGTCTCGACGATGGGGATTGTCTCTTGGACGGGCATGTCCGCCAGAGTCAGATGGTGCTTTGGCGAGAAGGTAAGAACAAAACATTTGCCCTTGACGCCTTCGGCACGGAGTAGAAGGGAAGAGAGATCTACCCAGATCAGCCAACGACGAGCTCAAACCGCCACCTCAGATGGCCACCTTACCATCGCTCGAGGCTTCTGCTTCATAGTCTTCCTGCTGTTCCTTGACGGCGCTGTAATCATTGACGAAGACAAATGTCTGCTTGTAATCGGGATTGGTGTCGCCCTGGGCTCGTGGGTTTCTCGGGCACAGGTAGCACTGCGTTTATCAACATCGAGGCATTGTCTCCCCGTTTGGAACAAAGCTGCATACCTTAGGATCGTATTCAGGCAGCTTGTTGACTCCCGGTGCCTCTTGCTGACCTCTGCATGGAGGTTTCTGGTAAGTGTCTGTCGTCGCTTGCTTGCTCCGGAGTTGCGCACTTACTGCCAGGGTCTCTTGGTCCGGTGAGGCGACACAAGAAGCCATGAACCTCTCAATGGATTGTAACGCCTATGCGATATGTCGTCGAGAATCTTATCGGGCATAGTTATAATAACAAAGGGGGCAATTCAATGAGCTGGGCTACCAAGCAGACTGACAGAACAAACTGGGTGCGAAGACGACGCCTTTCTTCTTTTTTAGATGAGGCGTGGGACGAGAATACGATTAATGTTACGTGACCTTGCCTTGAAGAGGGGGAGGGGCAGGAGTTGCACATGCGCCTGTCGAGTCGCGATCGCGCTACACTACATGTGTCCTAGTCTTACCCGTCCGATAGGTTTATACTGCCTGGGGAAGCGAGCCAGCTCTGGATTCCAGCTGTGTTTGGGCATTCAAAGCACTAACCTTATTACACACTTGGTACTATTAGTGATGTAACTGCGCAGGAACGTAGGTAATGGTGCCCCTCTCGGTCTATCGGTCGGCCGAATTCCACCGTGGGAATTCGTCTACCCTCGGCTGGATGACCCTATGACACCGGGAGAATAGGGGAGAGTAGGTAGTAATATGCTGACTGAGGTTATCGCCAATGCGAACATTCTAGATCGATCGTCAAACGCGGGGTTTCAGGGCTGACGGCTACCTATCTGCCTTGCATTATGAGGGAGAAAGGCGCCCGGTGTCGCGACACACTAGATAGATTTCTTCCCCTCTGATACATACAGAGCATATCGCTCGATGAGACTCCCTTATTTTATTTACTATGTGGTGAGAAACCATGAGTAAAAGGGGTGTGTCCGGAGAAGGAGAGATACTGAGGCATATATGACAACCTAGGTATGCAGGTAGATAGGTGTTTGTATGAGATATCTCGACTACCTTGTTCTGGAATTAAGAGTATTGGGGATGTACGGGACCTGGTAGGAATAGTGAAGAGAAAAGGAATTCAACGTCTCCGGGCTAGACGACGCAAGGCTTGTTGTATAGGTACGTACATACCTAACCCAGTTATTAGTTCTGTCGATGTTACCGTCTTCGGCCTTGACGGTATCCGTCGAACAAATGCGGTCGGGCCCGGGTGGGAGAGTCGTGCGCGAAGTCGCGCCGTCTAAAGGATTTACCTTTCCTAGGTGGTAAGGAGCCGCCTTGGCACGCTGAACACAATTTGACAGACGCAGATGCGCTAAACCGCAAGCGGACCGGCGAAGTTGTTTGTCGCTGCGATGTATCGGTTTTGTCAGCGACGCCGCACTTCGCCCGTCGTATTCGTATTCCGAGGGGAGCACGGGCCACGATCTAGTGGCGGTGAGTAGCGGGGCCAAAAAGGGGCCCGAGCTCGGTGATTGGCCAATTCTCAATTGGAAAAGCTCCTGGTGCGCCGCCCATCACTTGCATGCACTTGCTTATTGCATCACAACCGACAGGGTTCACCAGCGCTCCCTCGACATGATTGTACCTCACGTACGGAGTACTGTAGCCAGCTCATGTACCCGATGTAGCGCCTGTTAGCCCACCGAGTTCTGCACTGCATTGGAGGGAATCTGAAACCCACGAAAGACGAGCCATGGTGTGTCACTGCCTATATCCGAACGTCTCATCGACAGAGAGGCACGACTGTGGTTGGCCGGACTCGTCCTTCCTTGTCTCTCTGCCCAATTTCCCTCCGAGGACATGTGAGCCGATGGTTGATATCTCGGTCACTCAGATAGGGGATAGATGCGGGGATTCAATTGTCTAGTTTACAGCAGGAACAAGAGTCGAGTTAGCCTCCCCGACGTCGAGCTCGAATGTTTTAACGGACGACATCGTCTAAGATGGTCTGTTTTGCTATTATTCCCGCCGGTGACAGATCGTGTCGTAGCTTCTTTTTCCTTCTTAATTCTCTTTTTGATCGAGAATCCGAGCTCCGGCTATCGACAAACGACGTACGACATAGCGTCAAACCCATTCCGAACCATGAGCTACCCAAATGAGAAGTGGGGGGATGGAGATTAAGCTGAGGGCTGCCGTTTGCTTATGGCGGTATGTACTGCGCGTCCGTGCCAGAGACTGTGCTTGAGATCTGGGAAGAAACAGGAACTAGGTAGGTTAGGTTAGGTCGGAAATAAATGTTTCTCGATATGGGGAAACATGGGAAAACTGGTATACTCCATTTGATATTACGATAATGCCTGCTGTATTATCGCTCAGTCCTTGAAATTCAGAAATTAACTATTCCAAAAGAAAATTGTTTACCTGTGAAATATGTCAAATACATAATTATTGAAACCGTTAATGATTGAAGAGTTTGAATGTTGCATTATGCGTTGTACTTAAAGGTACATACCTAGGTAAGTATGTAGGTAAGCTATTGGTAGGTATGGAGGTTTACTACCTTAGGTAGTAAACTGTAGACTTGCCTAGGTCGGGTATGTACCCAAATGGACTGACTATCTATAGTACTTGTCCATGTACATGCATGGCAGGCACTCATTGGCAGGCACAGTGCAGGTTGCAGGCGCGGGTACTCAGCGCTACTTTGCCTCATGAATTGAATTTTGCAGGGGCCGGGGAAAAGGGTCCAACCTTACCTGATGTAGGTACATGTAGATAGACAAGATTGACACTAATCAAAATAATCGATGTACCTACAAATTTCACTGGCTTTCTTTTTTTTTCTCACTGTCTCGACTACCTTCACCTACTTCCGAGCGCCAGCTTCCTACCTTACCTTAATAAGGGCAGTCCGCCTATCTTCTTCTTCTCCCGCCCCCCCTTCTTTTTCTTCCTTCCTTGTCGCTTCGGTCGTGGTCATCTTCTGTTTCTAGATTCCGCCTGGGAATCTTCAAACAAGTTGTTGCGCTATAACCCCCTTTCAGTACGATCCTTCGTCAATAACAACAACCTGTCCTGGTGGCGGAACGAGCATAACAACACAATGGCTTCCAACGCGAGCTTTAGCTCGCCTTTGGCCGATGCCAAGTTCCCTATCGCGAACTTGCCGCCGCAAGTCGAGAGTCTAGTCGATGCTGTCGCCAGTGCCAGTGTTATGACATGGTTATTCACCATTATCGCCCTCGCTATCGCGTATGATCAGAGTAAGTCCCAGATATCACCTAGCATGCGCAACCTGCATTTCTGCTAATCGCTTCTGCCATTCAGTCAGCTACTTGACGCAAAAGGGCTCAATTGTCGGCCCAGCGTTCAAGGAGCCCTTCATGGGGCCCTTCCTTCAGTCCTTGAACCCCAAGTTTGAGGAGTATATGGCCAAGTGGAAAAGCGGTCCTCTCAGCTGTGTCTCGGTTTTTCACAAGTATGTTCTTGCGCGCTCCCTGTGCTCTTCTTGGCATTAACTTCCATCTTCAGGTTCGTCGTTATTGCTGCTACTCGCGATATGTCCCGAAAGATTTTCAATGCCCCGTCCTACGTGAAGCCCTGCGTTGTCGACATCGCGACCAAGATTCTCGGAGAAGATAGCTGGGTATTTTTGGACGGAAAGGCTCACGTCGACTACCGCAAGGGATTGAACGGTCTCTTCACCCGCAAGGCGCTCGAGTGTTACCTACCGGGCCAGGAGGATATGTACAAGCAGTACTTCGCCAAGTTTCTCAAGGTCACCAAGGATGCCGGGGGCAAGCCGGTGCCCTTCATGCACGAGTTCCGCGAAGTCATGTGCGCCGTCTCGCTTCGTTCCTTCGTTGGATATTACGTTGCCGACTCTGCCATGAAGAAGATTTCTGACGACTACTACCTCATCACCGGCGCGCTCGATCTTGTCAACTTCCCTATCATCATTCCATACACTCGAACCTGGTACGGCAAGAAGACTGCTGAGATGACCATGGACGAATTTGCCAAGTGCGCAGCCAAATCCAAGGCTCGTATGGCTGCCGGCGGCGAGATCACCTGTATCATGGATGCCTGGGTCAAGGACATGATTGACTCGAAGATATGGCGCGAGGCTTCCGAAAAGGGTCTTTCGACTGAGGGTCTGAGGAAGCCGGCTCCCCTGTTGCGCGAGTTCTCTGACATGGAAATTTCCCGGACCATTTTCACCTTCCTCTTCGCTTCTCAGGACGCTACTAGCAGCGCTGCGACCAACATGTTCCAAGTTTGCGCTCAGCGACCAGATGTTCTGGACCGTGTCCGAGAGGAGAACTACCGCGTGCGCAACGGTGATATCAACGCCCCCGTAACTCTAGATCAACTCGAGTCAATGACATACACCCGTGCCGTCGTCCGAGAGCTCCTGCGATGGCGCCCACCGGTCATCATGGTTCCGTACAAGGCCAAGAAAGCGTTCCCCATCACGGATAACTACACCGTCCCCAAGGGTGCCATGATCATCCCCACCACGTATGTTGCCCTTCGTGACCCCGAGGTCTACAAGAACCCGGACGATTTCGACCCCGATCGATACTATAGCGGTGACGCTGAGGAGAAGGGTTCCAAGAACTTCCTCGTTTTTGGTACTGGTCCTCATTACTGCCTGGGTCAACATTATGCTCAGCTCAACCTGGCCCTTTTCCTCGGAAAGGCGTCAGTCCTCCTAGACTGGAAACATCACCCTACGCCAGATTCTGAGAAGATCAAGGTGTTTGCCTGCATTTTCCCCAAGGTAAGTTTCCTAGTTTTCGGGGTGTAATGAATACGATATACTAATCGATTTACTAGGATGACTGTCCCTTGACGTTCGAAGAGAGGAAGTGGTGAAGAAGCTAGATAAGCAGCCAAGCATTGGCCTTGGCGCAAGGATGAACTAACCTGATAATGGTCGGGACGGTCATCCCGTGATGTCGATATGTAGGATTATTATCCCCGGGTTAAGGCGGAAGTTTACGACAATAGCATCGGCATTGAATCTTAAAAAGAAAGGAAGAATAGAATAATTGTAATGACCTATCCTGTACATAAGTTGTCTGAGATGATGGAGTTGGGAGACCGCTTAAGGTCTGGATGTTTATAGGAGCTGGAATAAAGGCTTATATTCAGCAAAGTTATGTTCGACCTCTGGCTATCTTTGGCTCAGGCCCAATGGTTGTGAGCGAACTTTCACGTCATGGTTTGGTAATGTGTCTCCCCCGGCCAAGTGAGCTAAGGTTGCTAAGGGCTGGCCTCGGGTTTATTATAAAGGAGGGGAGGTAAATATATGAGAGGCAGAGATGCTCGGGACGCTCGGGACGCTCGGCAATGAAATGAAGTGTTGGACAATATCATGCAAGAAGGAAAAAGAGACAAATAAGAAAAATGGGGAAAAGAAACTTGAGATCAGAGATTTATAGAATATCCTTCCTTAACGAAAATCCGGGGTCCGTTGGTGTTGGTTGGCTTGGTTATATACTATGTAGTGTGTGCTACGTGTAACGGGTTGCGGGCGGACTATAAATGGGGGAGCGCTTTGCGCGTCACTCTTCACTAATAATTATATGTACCAGACCTATGTATGTATGTACCTAGGAGTATTGAAGGTACCTTAGGTACCTTTAGTGTTAGTAGGTACATACCTCCTATAAGAGCTGTTTAGCTAATAAGGCGGGGCAAATATGCAACCTTAAAGTACGGCTCTACTCAGGTCACCTCAGTGATTGCTTCGACCGAATACTTTTTTATATAACTTGTGACATCACCTGATTCGATCAGATGAGAAAAACGACTCGCGAGGGGGAAGAGAGGTTCAATTGATCTCGAGACCTTTTTTTTTTTTTCACATATTTATTATCTCGCTTCAACTACCTCACCTGCCTGCCTAGATATCACCGCGAGAGAAGAGGGGGTATTTCGCATTTCGAAAATACAAAAAAACAAGCTGTAATTGCACAGAAATCACCAATGGCGGCACCCCGACGACAGCTCCTTGCGCTTGTGAGCGCCCGCGCCCATACCACCACTGCTGCTGCTACGGGATCGAGGGGGGCGATAAGGACAACGGTCCACCGCGCCGCTTTTGGGACCAGCAGCAGCAGTGACAGTAGCAGGAGTGGTAGTTACAGCAGGACCCCACGAGCTGCTTCGACGACGACGACGACGACGAAGACTACTGCGCTACTTTCCCGGCCGCGAGTTACAACCAGGATACCGCGGGGACTCGGTACTACTACGGGGAAGATCGGGATCCGCTGGTCGTCCGAGTCGGCGACGGGGAGCAAGATCTGGACTTTCGAGGAGGTATGTATCTGTGGACAAGGTTTTTCTTTTTTGTTCTATTTTCGTGATTGTGGATTGTGGTATAGAGGTTAGGGGGGGGGGAGAGGTCTATCTTGGGGGATAGTGAATGAAGACAGGAGGAAGAAAGACCAAGCGTTATTGGGTCCCTATCTTCCCATCCCCCCTATACCAGAGCTCTTCCTCATTCCAACATCCTACCTCCCTCCCTCCCTCCCTCGGCAAACCCAAAGTCTACAAAAAAGGGAAAAGAAGAATATAAAAAAAGATCTACCTACTAACCAACCATTCACCACGCCCACCCGCCCTCCCATCAGATCTCCGCCCTAACCTCCTCCTCCTCCTCCTCCTCGGCCCCCGGTTCCCAGCCCAAGGTGACCATAATCGACGTGCGCGAGCCGGGCGAGCTCGCCTCGACGGGCCGCATCCCCGGCAGCGTCAACGTCCCGATCGCCAGCGCGCCCGACAGCTTCCACGTGGCGGCCGACGAGTTCGAGGCGCGCCACGGGTTCCCGCGCCCGCGCCCCGACGCCGAGGTCGTCTTCTACTGCAAGGCCGGCGTGCGCAGCCGCGCCGCCGCCGGCATCGCCCGCGACGCCGGCTGGACCCGGGTCGGCGAGTTCCCCGGCTCCTGGAACGAGTGGGTCGAGAAGGGCGGCAGGATCGAGCGGTGAAAAAAAAAATTGTAATAAAATAAAAAAGGGGGGAAGGAGGAAAGGGGGAGGGGGAGAAAAAAGTCTCCTATTGTCGTGTGGTGGGAAGATATTGAGGGGGTTATGGAAGGGTGGGCGAGTGTTAGAGAAGGGCTTGTAGGGTCTGTGTACGCCCTATACGATGCGCGAATCTGCTGTTTGTTCTCCCGGGGAAAAGGGTGTCAAAGCTCGAGGGCTTTGGTACTAATATAGGAGAGGGGGTTCTTTAGCAAAATTCTCAGATATGTAAAAAGGGGGTTTCTCTGAGACCTGATTCTAACATATGACCTTTCGGTAACGATTATCACGTTAGATAGAAGCCGGTCTTAAGCACTACTACTCCATGGCTGATTCCCACTGAAAGAAAAAGAAAGGGGGAAGGGCTTGAGAGACGGAGAAATGGGTGACATGCTAGAATCATGCGCTCTCACAGCTGGAAATGGATAATAAAAGTTCTGCCTTATGTATAAGACGTATAATGTGATAAAAGGCGAGCTCAAAAGACGGAAATCTTCTCGCGACCAAATATCATCATCGGTTTCAAGGTAATCCTTCCGTCCCGCATCCCGACTAGTATACATAGCATAAAGGTTTTAATTGCATTTGAAGCGCTCCCGAACGCCAAGTTGGTGAGAAGTAATGCCGGCTTTTTTTTTCCCCCATTCGAATTCACTTTGCGCTTTTTTTCCTTTTTTTCTTCTTCTTTTTTTTCTTTTCGGATATCTCCTCCTCCTCATCCCTGCTATGCCATAGAAATTACTCCCAAGCCCCTTATGTCCCTCATCCTCCCCTCCCTAGAAGAACCTCGGAGGCTCGGCCGGCGGCTTGTCCTCGCCGCCTCCGGCGGGGGCGTCGGGCTTGGGGTCGGCGACGGGGCTGCCGGCGGCGAAGAAGAGGATCTTGATGGCGAGGGCGAGGCCCATGTGGAGGGCGACGACGAGGACGAGCAGGATCTTGCTGGTCTGGCGGTCGGTGGCGCTGAGGACGGGGTAGAGGTTGCGCAGCAGGAAGACGACCGAGAGGGCCCAGCCGACGCCGACGAAGACCCAGTTGAGGATGGTGACGGGCGACCAGCTGATGAGCGCCACGGGGATCCAGATCAGGTTCGCGTAGCCGTAGAGCGCCCAGCACTCGAGCAGGTTGGCCGACTCGGACCCGAAGTACCGCAGCGCGCCGAAGAGGAGCACCGGGATCACGAGCGTGTAGCCGTAGATGAGACCGGCGGCGCCTGTATCATCGCGACGTTAGCAAAGTGTACTCTCTCTTTTTCCTTTTTTTTTCTTTTTCTCTATAACCATCATTATCCCTAGAGAGGAGGCGTCGACGTACCGCTCAATAGGCCAAAGTCATACGCGAACGGGCCCTGGCCCGTGCTGGCGAGGTACTGGCTGATGGTGCCGCCGAGGAAGAGGATCAACACGACGGTGGTGGCGATCCAGAAGGGGCCGTAGAGGTCCGGGTTGCCCTCGAGGACGTCGAGGAAGTTAGCGCGCGGGTACAGGGCGGCCCAGCACCGCGACAGCACCGACGACGTGTCGACGTCGAAGTACTGCTGGTAGTATGCGATCGACCAGAGGTGCCGCTTCGACGAGGACGACGAGGACGAGCCGTGACCGCCGCCGCCGCCGCCGCCGGCCGTCACGGGGAGCGGGAGCGAGGACGAGCCGACGCCGCCTTTGCGGCCCGCATGCTGACCCTCGTTGAAGGTAGAGTTGTGGAATTCGAGATCTTCCTGCAGGTCGGTGTGGCCGAGGTCGCCCTAGGAGGGGAAGCAGAGAAGAAGAGTTAGCTCTTACATGATTGCGCCGTAGTAAAAGTTGAAGTTGAAGCTTGAAGCTTTGAAGCTCCTCCCCCCATTCCATTTGAAGATGGAATACAGACATGGTTATTTATAACAAAGCTCGACTTACCTCGTCGTCGACATCTACGACAGCATCGTAGCCGGCGCGCGACATATTGTTGCCCTTGCCTGACTGTTTTTCTATTAGTCGGATGAATTTCCGTACGTCGTCGGGTGATGGCTGTAATAAGTATGTAACATTTGTTCCAAGTTGCGAACGAAGCTTGTCCCTTGTCCCGGGGTAATAAAAAAAAGGCCACGGAAGCACGCCGAGCTTTAGCCGCATTCAACTTTTAGCGGCACCCGCTTTTGCTTGCTGCTGCTTCCGCTGCAGATCGTTGACGCGCATTCGAATCTGGGCGGGGCCCCACTCGTGTGATTGGTGGCCGGAGCTCCCCTGTAATAAGACTATAAGATGGTTGTATACATTATTACTTACATATCCACACAACTATATACTTCTTGTTACAACGCTTAAACATTCACGTAGTTTCTATCAAGTCTTAAATAAGTTATTCCAGATTTACGCTATCCTTTCATTATTACTCACTACTTAATGCCCCGCTTAGTATAGTTATGATGTTATAGTCATTAAAGTTCCTTCATGCTATGTAAAACCTTTCTCACTACATAATGCAACAAGATCCCGAAGCCTAGACGAAAAGACGAGTATGAGGGAACTACCAGTTTGAAATGAGAGGCTACAGAGTTAAATAACTGATTATCCAAGTTGAAACGGCCTGAGGGGCTTCACTAATCAATATCCATTAATGTAGTATCCCCTTAAACAACTTAGCAACTACACCAGGTAACCCCATTCACCACCAAGTCTGGCAATCCAGCCATTTTATATGTAAAGCTCAAAGTATGCATACTGCTATGAACACACTCTCTCTCCCTTTTCCCTTAAGTCACGCCAATAATTTAAACAAAAGTTTCATAATAGACCACCCCTAACGACAACCCCCCCATCATTCCTAACCCTAACCCTAGCTAATCATCATCCTCCTCCATCTCCATCTTCATCTCCCTCCCCTTCCCCTTCCCCTTATCACTCTCCTCCCTCGCCCTCCTCGAGCACCACACCTCGAGCCGCCTCTCGACCTGCGCCGCGCACCGCACCACGCTGCCCAGCGGCACGCCCGCCCGGTCCGCGGCGCGGCCGTACAGCGTCCTCGCCGCGGCGGGCAGGTCCTCCTCGACGCGCCAGACCGGGCAGAAGAAGAAGTCCCGCGGTCGTCTGGACGGATCGTCGTCGTCGTCGTCGTCATCATCATTATCATCGTCGTCTTCGAGCGGGGGTTCGAGGGGGGGGAGCCTCGAGGAAGAAGGAGGGACGTTGAGGGCAGCGGCCTCGTACCGTTTCCGGATCTGCTCGTAGTCGCGGACGGCGGAGATTTTGGCTTCTCCTTCTCCTTCTCCTTGCGGGTGATGGTGATGCCGGGCTGAAGGTTCAGTGGTGGGACGTTTCCCGCCGAGGAACGGCTCGCGGATCCGCTCCGCCGCTGGGAATACAAAGGGTTAGCATCGGTTTTTTTTTTTTTTTTTTTTTTTTTTTTTTGGGGGGGGGGGGGGGGGGGGGGGGTTTGCGGAGTATTTAAATATTTATGGGTGGTTTGAAAAAACAAAATTAGGTGGATGCGGGGGCCCCAACCCACAAAAAAAGTAAGGCAAACAGA
>MU404263.1:1440-21429 GCA_022695795.1 Biscogniauxia marginata
GAAGAAACGTAGAAAACCAAAAAAGAAGAAACGTAGAAAACCAAAAAAGAAGAAACGTAGAAAACCAAAAAAGAAGAAACGTAGAAAACCAAAAAAGAAGAAACGTAGAAAACCAAAAAACGGCAAAGGCTCTCGCTAATAAAACAATAAAAAGCCATAAATAACAAGTCCTTATATAAAGTCCAGTCGGGATTTAATAACATTATTATAACTAGAGTTAGGTATAATAAAAAAAAGTACAAAGCCTTAATAGATTTAAAAGTAAATAAAAGCTATGTCTTAATAAAAGTAACTCAAGAAAACAGAATACCATAAATATATAAACAAAATCTATATAAATTATAGAACTTTAAAAGAAATATATCTAGTTACGAAAATAATAAGGTGCTAAAAGAAATAATTCCTTTTTTAGTAACTATTTAAAGACATCTCAAACAAGTTATTCTTAATATTACACACATATTAAATCATAACATGATTTTAAGAATGAATTAGCTTAGAAAAAATAATTCACGAATAAATTTCGAGATAAATATACTCCATTAAAATTAAAAACAGGAGGAATTAACCGCTACAAATTACGAAATGAGTACCGCAAATAACTCTAAAGAAATAAATACAAAAACGAAATATATTACCTATATAATTTAAGTAACCAAACTTAAAAATCTAACGAAAAGAGTACTACGCAAGTACCTCCGTTTCCACAAATTATTTAAAAATAAAACAAAAAAAGAATTACTAAAACATAGCTAATGAGATTACTAAATCTACTTTAAAAAAAGAAAATAACCAAAATTATTCCCAGTGTATCTTATAAATCAAGAAAAACAAAGAGCATTATAAAAGGGAATCCAGGAGGATCTTAATAAAGGATATATTTAAGAATTTAAATCTTTATTAAAATACCTAGTAATTATAGTACCTAAAATCGATAAAAACAAGAAACAATATATCAATGAAAAAGGAAACCTAGTGTAGAAACAAGTAATCAACTACCGACACTTAAATGAAATAACCAAAAAAAACAGGTATTTATTACTACTAATAAAACTTATAAAAAGACAAATTAGCAAAGCCTAAATCTTTATAACACTAAACCTTCGCGATAAATACTATATAATTAGAATAATTAAGGAATATAAATAATATATAGCCTTTTAAACAATATATAGATATTATAAGTATAAAGTTATACTATTTAGACTTACTAACACACTCGTTACATTTCAACATATAATCATAATAGTTCTTCGCAAGTTTCTGGACAAATTTGTATTTATTTACTTAAACAATATACTAATTTACTCAAAAAACGAGAAAAAACATAAAAAACACGTAAAGCAAATGTTGGAAGCCCTGGAAAAGGCGAATCTACTCGTTCATCCAACTAAAAGTGAATAGCATGTCAAGAAACTAAACTATCTAGGGTTTATAATAAATCCAGGAGAAATTCACATTTAAAAAGGAAAAATAATAATAATCAAGGATTAATTAGAACCCAAGAATGTCACAAATATACACACATTTCTTGGCTTTATTAACTATGTTAAATAACTCATTAAAGATTTCGGGCGTATTACTAAACTATTAACGGAACTAACTACCCTAACAAAAACAAGAAAGGCTTTCCATTTTACTAAAAAAGCCAAAAAAGCTTTTCAGCAATTAAAAGAAATTATAACTAATAAAATTATATATAAATTTCCAAATAAAAATAAAAAGAAACGACTAAAAACAAACGCTTTAAATTTCGCCATTAAAACAGTTCTAAAGTAATTAAAAGATAATAAGAAATGGTACCTAGTCACGTACCTATTTAAAGCACTATATAATGCTAAACTAAATTATTAGATTTATAATAAGGAATTATTAATAGTTATTAGAGCACTAAAGAAATAAGAACCATGGCTTAACAGAACCAAGGAACCTATTAACATCTATTTAGACTATAAGAACCTTACACGATTCATGACAATATAAACGCTTAACTAAAGACATAAGTATTGAATGATTTTCTTGTCTAAATTTAATTTCAGAATTCAGCACATTAAGGGAAAGGAAAACATCTAAGCAGATCTTCTTAGCAAAAAAGGAGATTATAAATCAAAAATCAACAAAAGAGATATCCAGATATTTAAACAACAAAATAACAGATTAATTATATTAACTTATATATAAATCAACATAAAAAACTAGAAATAACGGTTCAAAGAAAATTACAATTAAAAAAAAAAATAATTATAGTCTTAACAAGAATCTAGCGATAAACTTCTTTTATACAAAGAAAAAGTATATATATTAAAACAAGTACAAAACGAATTTATCAAAGAATTTCACGAACATCCTTTACACGGCCACCAAGGGATTTTTAAAACGATAAAACGACTTCAAAAAGAATTTGACTTTCCAGGAATACGACAAATAATTAAAAAAATTATAAAAAATTATAATATCTATAATAAGGCTAAAGCATCACGACATAAACCATATAAACTATTATAACTAACACAAATACCTAATAAAACATGAAATATAATTACATGGAACTTCATAATGAAACTTCTAGAGTTAAAAGATCCTATTATAGAAATACATTATAACAACATATAAATAATCATTAATAAACTCACAAAATACGCCTACTTCTTACCATTCAACAAATTAAACATAATAAAACAATTAGCTTTTAGCTTTTTAAAAAAATATGTCAATAAACATAAACTATTAAAACGCATTATTTTAAACAAAAATAAATTATTCACGTCGAAATTTTAAACCAGCCTAATAAAACGAATAAAAATCAAATAAAAGTTATTTATAATATACCACCTCTAAATAAATAAGCAAACAAAAAGATTAAACCAAATAATAAAACAATATCTACAAAGTTATATCAACTAAAAAATAAATAACTAAATAAAATTACTACTAATAACCCAAATAATATACAACACTTCGATCAACGAAAACATAAAGATATTACCACATAAAGCAGTGTACAAGCAAAAAGCGGAAGCCTAAAAACAACCAATCAAACTCACAAAAGTACCAAAAGTCGAAATAAAGGCCCCAAAAGCAAAAATACTATCCAAAAAGATCCAAACAATACAATAACAACTACAAAAAAAATTATAATTCATTTAAAATAAAATAACAAAGTATTATAATAAAAAAAAAATTAAAGAACTAATTCTTAAAAAAAAAAACATAATTTACTTACTTCGCTAACAATAAAACGTAACATTAAAAACACCCTAAATTAAAATAAAACAACCCAACAAAAAACTAAAATTCAAGAAATTAAAACTATATAGAATTAAAAAAGTTATTTCAAAAATTAATTATAAACTTTCGCTATTAAAGAGATCCAAAATACATCTTATATTTCATATTTCACTCTTAAAACCAACACTAAAAAACGCCTCGCTAAAAAAACAATTAAAATTTAAAAAGAATCCTAATAAATACAAAGTCGAAAAAATACTAAATTCAAAAAAAGTTAATAATTAACTATAATATCTCGTTAAATAAAAAGGTTACCCACTCGAGAAAAATACTTAAAAACCTCTTAAACATTTAAAAAACCTAACAAATAAAATTAAGAATTTTCACCGCTAAAATCTAAACTAGCCAAAAAAACCTAAATATCGAGATCTTAATCCTACTAAGGAAAATTAAAAAAAAAAAAAAGGTAAGCCTTAAAAACAAATAAATTCTACGAAAATTCAGGTTAACATTACAATTCCTTTATACATTATAATTCTTTAATAAAACGTTTCTATTTTTCTTTTTTACACTCGACACGCTTTAAATCCTTTATAAAATTAAAACCCCGAGTAACCATTTTACGAAGTTTACTCGACTACAATTTACGCTTAGTCCTAAAGCGTAAAATGCGGTTTATAACTATCTCCTTAACAGCATAAATAATCTTATAATGGGATTCTGCTTCCTCAAGCTCGGCCTCGACCTTTTAAAACTATTCCGTAATTTCAAATACACTTTTTCGCGAAATACCAAACACGTCACATCGCGATCGACCTAATCTTATATATTTCACATAACGATTAAAATCCTCCGAAACAATATAATCTTTTTTATTACGCTTATAATAAAAACAAGTTATCTCTTTTTTACCATAAAAAACAACAAAATTTAAAAGAACTACCTTATTTTTAGCTTATTTCTCGGCTCGACACAAAATATTAAAATTTTCTTTATAAAGTTTTATTATACGATAAGACATTATAAACTAAATTAAAAAAAGCTTAAACCTCTTAACAAATCGAAAGAAAAAATAATTAACTCTCTCTTTATCTTTAAAACAAAAATTCTCGAAAAAGAAAAATAATATTACGAGACTCCTAAAGTGGAAAACGAGTGCCGCGCACGTAACCCCATCGAATATGTAAATAATAGGTAAAATAACCTACGATTTAACTATTCAATAAATATATAAATAATAAGTAAAGCAACCTACGATTTAACTATTCAATAAATTATATAAAAGGAAAAACGAGTATAAATAAATTAGAATTTCCTTATATAATTAGTCTCTCGTTCCTTAGCTATCAATCTAAAACTACAGTCACTCTTTAATACTATAATAAGAGTACCTTAAAACCTCTCTAACGAACATAACATTATAAATCCTTAAACCAATCTCAACCCACTGTTACCTCCAAATCAAGAAAACCCAGTACGTACTCACCTGTGAAGTCAGCTGACTAGGAATACACAGGGAGGTTCGTCACACGAACGTCATATATGTAGTGGTTGTGGACACTGGAAATGCCCAGATTGCGGCTGTCCTGATTGGGATCGGTTCTGCGTGCCAGATGACCCAGCTGAGTAAGGACGAGGGAGACCGTGAGCTGGGTAAGTCGACGGGACTTTTAAAGGCGCAAGCTGGCAATGGTCCTTCGCGAATACACTGGTCCTGCGATGTTCCTTTTTTCGAGGGAGGCGATGGCTACACAAGAAGTAGCCAAGGTCAACCGATATGAAGAAAGTGAAACCCTCGGGTGCTCATGTTTCCAAATAAACCAGGGTCTTGAAACTGACAACAATAAACCTGTGGTGATGATATTTTGGTGTTGAGGTTCCAAACAAAACAAGCTCGGCGAATCGCATGCAGATTTCATGTAATTCCCAGACATGATCACGAATGATCATCTTTCAACACATACGACGACGACTACATAACGAGCGAGTTAGCAATTAATCTAAGCATGCATTCCTTTATAAAGCCTCATACATTCAGGTGACATCAAACTGCGACCTGGTCATAACAAGGAGGAGTTATCGAGGGCCAGAATACTAGGTGGTTCACAAAATGTGCTGCTAGATCTTATCATGCATTAGTTGTAGGTTATTTACCTGGTTAGATGTTAGTATCAATCAATATGTCTAATGCCTAAAATACTTGAAATGAGGTTGAATTCTAGCTTTTTGTGGTAGGCGCCAATCACTATGTCTTCAGTACGACACCAGTCTCGGTATCTCGATAAAAAGCACCATCCATAGTCTCTCCCTTTGAAGAATTAATCTAGTTTCTAGCTTGGTAGGGGAAGATGAAACTGAAGCCCAAGCCCCTTGGCCTACACCAAAATGATGAAAGAGGTGGCGATATATGTAGTCACTTGAAATGCTTCACGTTGTCTGTGGTTTGGTTGGTGCTATCCTGTCTGTTGGACTGTTGGACACATGATCGGGTGGGCTTATTGTGTTTGTGTTATGTTGTTATATTGTGTGAGTATAATTTTAGGCACAGACCCCGACTTTCTGAGTTAGTATTTATCACATCCCTAGACCTATACACGCCGGCAGTATTAGCTAGTGTTTAACGAGCAGGATGTTACAACAGTGAGTTGTCTATCCACCAACCATGGATCAAGTTCTTCCTCTCGTATCAAAATAGTAGGAGTATCCGCTTTCCGCCGACTATGAACCTTCCGGCAATAACGGCACGGGAGGTCGCCGGGGCTACAGATGCTGAAAGTCGCGTAAACCTCCGAAATGAATAAGCTCCGAGATACGGGGAGCAGCAAAACGGGCTGCACAAATGCTACCTTATACAGCGCATTCCCCTCGCAGCTTGTCCATTATTTCCAAAAACTCACAAAAGCATCGATATATTGAATCATAGCCTAGTAATAGCTAATGTACATAGCCGTCTCAACACCACTTAGCACCCAAACGCTCCTAACACTCATATTGATCACCAACCATGGCACCCTTACAACAGCAGTCCCCGAGCCCACGTATACCCCAGCCTCTCTGTTGAAAGCCCTGTTAGTACCCTTGACGGTGCAGGGCGTGTCCAAGGGATGCAAGATCGTCGGGGCCGCGATCTTATTCAAGGAGGACCTCGCGGCTCTCACGGCGGCGATGAACAATGACGCGGTCTCGCTGCTGCCGCACGTGGAGGTCTACTAATCCAAGAGTTCTTCGTACAGAAGTACCTTGCGTCGCCGTCGCCGTGTTCGCCAACTTCAGGACAGGCAGGAGTAAAAGGGGTAGAGGGGGAAGTATCCTCCTCCACGACGACATGCTACCTAGAGGTAAAACTCATACAGCTCGGCATAACCAGGATTGCACTCGCTCCGGAGACGTACTAGTTGGGGCCGAATAGGGCGATGGTCGTAGGCTTAATAAGGGGCAAACCCTTTTTTTCCGGGCGAAGGGGATGCAGCGCGGATATACAATTAATTATAATGGGGTAACGTGCTTTATACGATATTATATTCTATCCGTGACGACTTTTAGTAAACGCAAAGTAATTTCGATATCGGCAAACCACATACTTAATATCCTCTCGGTGCTCTGGGATCTTAATACCATCAGCGTTCCGAAGAGCATCGGCTTCGCCACCCTCCGGCCGCCCATTTACAGGTCCCGGAACTGGTGGTCACGCTCCTCTCATCCCTACCAGCCTTTACATTTATTACACCAGCCTTTTGCTTCGACTTCCGACTTCGAAGCTCACCACTTGAACCTAGTAACGAATTAATCTCGTCGCTGTCCCCCGTGCTTTTTGATTCTAAGAGTACAGCGGTCCTACAATACTATGAATTCAATATTTAAGAAAACAAACGCACTTGAGATGCATGTCGATGTACCTACTCCTTGAAATCACAAGATAGCCAAAATATCTTCTTGTCTCTTCCATCCTGCCTTCGATGTATCTTTCAGAAACTTCTCCATAACCTTGATAATCTCTTCAGACCTCTGGCCACTAAAGACAGTGAGATGTTTTGCTCCCTTGGCTAAATATAATCTCTTTGGCGCCTTTAAGCTCTCAAACACCTCCTTCTGCTCATCTGGGCTTGACATATTATCATGTTCTGGTACTATCATTAGCACCGGCACCTCCTGTAACAACTCCTTAATCACCTCTTTCGGCCGGGCCAGTGCTAGTTTACGGTATGTCTGTAGCGTAGTGCTGTCTGTAAATCCCTTAAGCCCCTTCGCGGCAGACTTTTGCATAAATTCATACCACTCGAGACCCCCTTTGGCCTCAGGACCGGCTATCCCAGATGGGCACTCGCCGCGGCTGTCGGCGCTTAGCAAGGTAAGGGGCGCATTTCCGCGCAGCTGGGATATGCGGTCGCGGACAAGCTGCTTACAAAGGGTCTTGCGCTTGGCCTCGATGATAAAGCTGAAATGAGGGCATACCATGATAAGGCCTCTGGGACGAATGTCGATGGCTGCACAGAGCCCGCTCACCGTCCCACCTAATGACATGCCCCAGAGGAAGATATGGTCGCTATCGACAGTTGGCAAGGCAGAGACATGAGTGATGATATCTAGTATGACAGAAGGCAAGTGTGAGGATGACAGGCCAATTAAAGGGGCATTGTAGTAGCGAAAATGGACAGCTGAGTTCGGTCTATTAAAAAGGAAAGATTACCAACTGCTCACCGGAGAGGTCCTCGGACATCTTGTATGGGTCAACCTCGTTCCTAGGCATTCCTTCGCTGGCGCCGATGCTTCGCGCATCGTAAAGGAGGACGTTGTACCCTCGAGACTGGAACATCTCTGCGATAGGCCCAAGGGAAAGTTCTTTGATACAATGAAACTAAATACACCGTTATTATGAGCTTAGGTTGCTTGCTCGTGTATATACATGGGAAAACATCCATTCACGTACACCATGTGACATGATGACGGCAGGAGCCGGCCTATCAACAGGATAAAACCAGCACCTGATAGTAGTGCCGTCGAGTGTCTTGCATTCGAATGGTTCATATCGAGACGCCATTATGCACCGTTCCTGTAAAGGATTCTGAAGAGAAAGGTTCCTGATTATAGGTATATAGTTGGATAATCATCAAGGGCGTGTATGAAACCGATGTAGGCTGAAGCTTTTTGGTTTCGCTCTAGGTGAGCACATAGGGAGGGTTAACAACATAGAAGGACCACTGATTATCGCTGAGGAAAACGAGAATTTTATCTACGAGGAACATAGCAATGAGTAGATATGATTCAAGAGGTTGTGCAAGGGTTTCCCGCATCGTACATCACCGTTTATCATCAAACTAGATTTCCCGAGATAGCGCATAGCTTACCACTAGATATGCTCATACAGTTTGCCGTGGTTAGATGATAGATTTCAGGTAGCATTCGGGAAATGTACTGTTGTTAATTGTAAATTATGCATGCCGGACAAGTTGTATGCGTCTAATATATCTATCAGCCCAATCGGATCACCTGCTTATATACGAGGCACTCAAGGTAAGTGGTCGATCCTTTATCATTAGTTGACTAGTCCGCCATGTCTACCTAGGTCACCGCTATCACATCCATTGATTAAATCTCACTCGTGAAGCCGGACAAATCTTGCAAACCTACGACCACGATCCGGGGACTATTACATCACCTTGGAAGCTAAAGTTCGAGGGATGTAGAATCTATATCTCACCTCACTCTTGCTTTCTAAACAGCCACTAGAGTTTGTCACCTGGCTTTCACGATTTTCCAATATAGTCGAAAATAAGAAGCTAGCACATTATGTGGACATTTATCGATGCCTCTTGGGTGCTGCTCGCAACGTTGGCTGCGTCACCGAGCACCGAGTGGCGCATCGGACCAAGGAAGCCACTGATAAATGGGATTGGACGCTGCTGACTGAGAGTACGTTGCGATATGTAGAGGAACACTCGGTCATGCTGCAGCAAAGCATGGGTGGCGACAGCGCAGTTGTACGGGTGGATTCATGCACGCCTGGGAGCCAATTTGTACGCGTTAGGTATAACAAATGCACACGGTTTGGTGTTGCTAGCTGGAGAGTCGTTGACGGTTAACCTTGTCAGTGGAGGCAGAGACATAAGATAGATAGTTGGTTCCACCAGACTCTAAGGTTAACAAATTAACTCTTGCTTCCCATTCAGACGTGCCCGAGAGGTCCTAAGATACTTGTGTCCCTCTCTAGACATGTGGAAAGAACTTGCGTCATCTTTTATCTAGCCACAAACCAATCAACTGCTCGGTTTAACTTAACATTGCATTCTTGGCAAATCCAGCTGCTAATATCTACGCTTTAATAGGGAAAATCCTCCCAATCGGAAAATAACTATTTGGAGTAAGTCCACTTGTCTGTGACATCTTAAGTCTAGGCTAGTAGTTCCCCATTATAGTGAAGAATGTGGTGCTATATATGCTACTGTAGCTAAGTCATTACAACCTCTTGCGAACGTAACTATCAAACTTAAGGGGAGTTCCGTACAACAAACACATCTTTAGGTCAGGCTGCATAGAGTTAGTGAAGGTCCCAGGACCCTCGGGTAGACTAGTACAGATACCAGTTTGTTCAGGAAACGGTTGTACAATGTAAATCTACTCCTTCAAAACTAACTTGTCTTCTACTATTCAGATAGCTTGACTATATTATGCTTGTATATATTTCCTATGTCACTGTACTCAGCCTGCTATATTTACCAAACAGGTGGGTAGGTATCTAATTAGCATTTTACCCTTTACTTAAATGCCTTCCTGACGCCTCCTCCTCTGTTCTCTCATATTCTTCTCTCAAACAACTACAACCGGTAGAAACAGTTGTATACACAGGAGAGTTTGGTATAACTACTAGTACATGAAACTAGAGATACAGCATTGCTATCTTCCATATCGGGTACTACGGACAGGACATCTAGTGAGCTACAACAAGCCAACTATTTACAATAAATGCTCATCATCCTCCAGCCTATCCTCATCCCCCGCGTTGCCGGGGACATTCTTAAGCGTGCTAAGTGTTGAAATATAAGCCTCACTAAGCTAAGGCGCATAACACTCTTTTCCTATAAATCAACACTAAGTAATTAGGTATTCATGTTTGTGTCTGCTATAATCGAAGACTAATGTTGGCAATTAACGTCCACGCCCCCTATTCCATCACGTATAGTAACACAGACAAGAGAATGTAGAGATCTAGGCATGCGACAACTACCGCGAGTCGCCGTTCTAACGGCCAAGAGTGTAAGTACGAAGGGATCTGGCTCATATTGGACTAAGAATAATTCCACCATACATGCTTCGGGTGCGGCTTTGGCTGGTCGCTACGCATTATGAGACTGAACCTGGATAGGGGAAGGGAGAGCGGGAGATGATGCGGATACATGTGGCACAATGCGAGGTATCCAGAGATATCAATAACTCTCGTAAAACTGATATATATATATATAGGTATATATGATGAAATGATACTGGGCTAGAGTGCTTTATAGAGTGAGTTAACGACTTGGGGACATGAATATCTCCACATAAGGTAGAGACACTATAGCCCTGAACTCGAAAATACCCATTGCCATAAAGAAGTCTGTAGTAGATTGTAATATATGAGGAGCTAAATAGTGTATTGCATTTTCCGTAATTTTGAGTCTACATATTGTCTCATGTGTTTGAACGCCCCGAACTAGAAAGTTGAGCATCTGACGTCCTTGGGTAAGAAGAAAAAGTTGGCAGCTAGCAAGTGCTACTACTACCCTACCTAGTAGAGATATGCATGACTTTTCGACCGCGAAGTAATCCTTCCAACAGTGGCAGGAAACCTGAGCTGAAGTCGATGTCACTAATTGGCAGTGAACTTGCCTCGGATGTACGGGATAAGGCTACAAAATTCTGTAGTGTCGCTGATTATCAGCTACGATGGTATGAGGTGACCCGGTAGAGCCGGATATTGCAGCAGCCAGTTCCATCGCGGCTGATATGAAACGTGGATGAAGGTATGTATTGTTTAAGTTGCTGAGCCGACGGAGGGCTGGAACCTGTATTGGTATAAGCGCCTTCTGCCGTTACACTGGACAATACCGGCTTAATGCTGGCGTCTCGTCCAGATTCGGAGTGTTCATGGGGCGGGTATGTTATATTTCCGATATAACAATAAAAACAAAACAAAAAAAAGAGAAAATGGGGGGGGGGGGGGGGCGGCTCGGCGTTGCCCCGGGGTTTAACGTATAGGGCAAAACGGGGGGTGACACGGCATAACTATATTCTTCATAGGCTTGTAGGGAAAATGAGCGCCTATCTTCACCTATACGCCGGCTTGGAGGAAGGTGTGGCTTCGGCGAATTGAGACAAATAGTGTCGTCGTGTAGCGTAGCTAAAATTGCACAATCCTGAGGGCACTAACCAGGTTACGACATGAACGCCAGCCCCCATCGTGAGACACTATATGTCTGGTACCTATTTTGTGTATTATAGCTCAGCAATACCGTGGCGATAAGCCAGGAGGTAGGAATCCAGGAAAGGTTGGAGAGCGAGGTTGGTTGGAAGAACTTGGACTTTACATACTGAGGGAGTGATTTGGGCCCGAGTCTGAAGTTTTGACTTACCTGATTATAGAGGCTGGTTGATAGACATCCTAGAATTCGAGGGTAAATAACGCAGATTGATAACAATAAAGTACTAAGAATTGTTGTCTCTTCCGGAATGATAGATAGATTCATTGTCTTAGGCTGTCGCTATGGACAATTCCCGTTGGAAAGCTTTAAATCTCTTACATCTATGCACCAGCGATCCTCTGACTAGCTACTTATATCCGTAGGCTATTATATCTTGGTTGGTGAGGTTGGCAGCGTACTGTATCTTGACTTTATCTAGTCGTATGGAATACGAGCCCACTACGTAAACACAACGTCGGAGTCGTACGTAACCAGTCAATCCATGGATGCGACTCGAACTCGGGATGGGTCAGCGAATTAGTAAGTAATGGCTAGGTAGGTAAATAGGTAGGTTGGGAGGTGGTTCGAATGATTTAGGTGTTATTTGGGTTCGTCGACGGAGCAGAAGAGAGCCTATTGGATGGGGAATGTGGAGGTTTAATTGACACCCTTTGGGGGAACTAAGAACATATGTTACCTATTGCCTTAAGGTTATTAAGTAGGTACCTAGGTACAGCATTTCGGCCGCCGATCGATTTGACATCTCTTGTCCCGCCGTTACATGTATCATCTTTAAACGTGGCTGAACAGCACAGCTCTTATCAACAATTGTCAACTCGATAATATCCAAGTTTTGACGTCTATGACAACGGCGAGTAAATACCGTACTTCCAATGGATAATTGGAATAATAATAATTGGAAAAGAACGATCCCCAGACAGACGCGGACGGAGTAGTCAGACAAAAAAAGGCGCCATGTTTCTGTTTCGCCAATGATCGACCCCGAGCATGGGTTTAAATGGGCTGTAGGGCAGCTGGGGAATGCAGATCCGACGTCACCGGCCTTCCAACTCAGGAAATAGTGCTTAGCCACGGGCCCCGACCATTGGTACTCTAGCAATGCCGGCCGTCTGGCTAGTCGAACCTAGTCTCCCATCAATGAGACATGGCGTTTCGGTATACAGTAAGTCAAGTCGGTTTGTTTCGACTTCCAACTCTCGGCTAATACACACACGATGGTCAAGCCCCGGCGCTTGTCGGGCCAGGCTGGTGGTGCGATTTGGCGCGATGACACCCCCTAGGTTGGCTTATCGGGGGAATGGGGATCTTGACGCCAGTTGCAGTCGGGTAGGAGGTAACTCGGATGATATGATTGATCGAGCGATTATTCAGCCTATCAATACGCTGACAGTCCAGAAAGCTCAGATGCCGTGCTCCGGGGATTGGCGTGACACATTTGCCGTCACCCTGCCGGGCATAAATCAAGGCAGCGATATGACTTTTACCTTTCGCTCCCGACTCTCAACCCTATTCCATATCTTAGGTACCTAAGATAGGTACCTACTAATCATCAACAGGCGGCTCTCGGGATGTTTGTCGCCGGACCCCGCGTTAATAAACTCCAGTCGTTGCACTACGAGGTAGCACCAACTTCAGTTGACTCATACACTAGGAACTACACTACCTAACGTACTGCTCCATACCTAATTCATGCAGGTTCGCCGTCCCAAACTTCAGAATCCCATAGGACGAACACCTTATTTCTATTTTATTTTTATGTTTATGATTTCTTCAACTGAAGACCAGTCGTTTTTAGCGCTGTCTGCCGTTGCAGCCTCCGGGCCCCGTTCGAAGGCTTTCCTTATGTCACAGGAGTAGAAAAGCTCGGGCGTTCGGCCGCCCGTCATGATTCGGTCATCCAATTTTAATCACGTTTCGTTCCGACTCGATTATCGTACATACCGTACATACCAATTGTGCAGCAAGCAAGCACGGATGCGCTAACTGGGAACCTATGTGAGAAAGGCATGTGCTTTGCTGCAGGTCCGAGTCCCAAGCTGCAAGGTCTGCTAGGCAGAGTTAGGCAGAGCCCCTAACTCTCGTGGCTCTGGTTGGGTAGACGGCAAGTCCCTGCGCCAGCGCTAACTACATACCTACCTAGGTACCTAGTATCTGCCAGTTTTGCTACGGAATGCGTATGTACCTAGGTACTCTCACAGGTGTTACATACATCCCTGGACAGATTACTTAACTGCCTGTTGCTATAGCCCGTAAGCTACCTACCTACCTGATGTTGGAGCGGACAGATCGGTTCTTTTCGACTTATATGCTTAGGTATTGTCAAAAGTCCTCGTCTTCCTAGATATTCCTAACCTACCCATCAACTACCTAGGGAACCTGCGGGGATGACCCCGGCCTGTATTCTTACATTTTTTTCTCTTTCTCCCTATCTCTCTCCTGCTCTCTCTCACTTTTTTTTCCTAATCTTTTTTTTTTTTGATTTCCCTCTCTACATCTTATTTTCCCCTGCATAGATTTCCTAGGCGCTCTTGTTCACATTGGTCCCGTCTACTCCTGTGTTTGAAATCTCCAGCCAATAATTAACAATATTTTTGCTCCCTTCCAGCGACTTGGCCTCCCTCGCTTTGCCCCGAGTTGTCGAAGAGCCTCATCTTTTCTTCATTTGAAACTCAATTACCGTCCTCCATCTGGATATCCCGTCGCCCGATCTGGACAAGGCCCCCTCCGGTTTGTGCAGATCCGCCTACAATTGGAATCCAACTTTAGCAACAAGCAGCACAGACCGTTCCATCTATTAAAATTTACCGGACCCTAGCCTGCCTTCTTTTACTTTAGTTCTCGCAACCGTTTAACGGTCTCTCGCTCCCCCTTCCATCTGCCCCCAATTGGCTGTATATTATTTACTTCTACTTACTTGTCTGTTGCCTTTCTGGGTTCTGTCTGCTTGGGGCTTCATGACTAATGATGATCTGACGAGCCTGTCCATTGTGAGTTCATTTCTTCACTTGGAACCCTTGGGGAAAGCCATTTTCCTCGGAGTCATGCGGCAAACGCAAACGCAAACGCAAACGCCGCAGTGCGCTGACCGGCTCGTGATATAGAATGTGTCCTCCCTGCCTCAAGATGAAGCTTGCTGCTCGCATGCCACGTCTATAGATCTGATACCCGAAAATAGACCACCTTTGAAGAAACACGATTTGTCCTGAAGGATTGATACCCTGTCCGTCTGACCCGCCGCAAGGCCACCGCTCCTCGCCGGTTCCATCACTGCCTAGAGCTGCACACCACCACCACAGCGATTCCTCGACAGGCAATTGCTGTGATATCCTCAGTATCTCGGGGCACACTAAAAACTTTGCTATGAGTGAAGATCGGCTATCCCCCAGGCAAGACGCCTCCGACATTGTCGTCCTATTGTGCAGGTGCTAATATCAGTTCGCAGCTTTGGTGATCCAAACGCTCAGCCTCCCACCCCGAAACAAACCCCAACATCCGCCGTTTTCCCGAGCCCCGTGCTTGAAACACCAAAAAACAATCGAGCCTCTTTCGAGGACTCATCGGGCTGGACACCTCGTTTTGCCGAGGAATATTCCGTCTTCAACTCCACTCCGGGTAACCTACGTGGCTCCCAGGGTCCCTTTCTGGATTACACCGTCTCCACGCCGTACGAACATTCCGACCCCAAACGTCCTATTTCTGCCGAGAATATTGCTGTCGAAATAGCAACTCATGTTAACCACTTTACGCCGAACTCCATTCTACCATTGCCGCCTGTCGATCCCTCTCGGCGGCTTCAGTCGTCGCCCGTCCCGTTAGCTACTGCTAGCTATAACCCACCGGAACCGGACTTTCAGAGTATCACCCAGCAGAGGTCGGCTAGGAAAGCACACACGACAACTAGACTGGAGGCCGGGACTCAAACGGCTACACCCCCGTCGTCTGCTCGCAAGGGGGAACGGCGGCTTGCCCCGAAGCTCCAGACAGTCACCATGCAAAATGAGGAGTTCGAACAGGATTTCATCGTAGCCGGTACGTCGCAGCAGCAACATCTCCCGACTTTTGCCACGACCCCTGTCGACATGTATGGTGTCCCCTTGTCGGCGCCAGCTACCGCTCCCGCGTTTGGCGATCCCCGTCCGTTTTGGGATACCGATATGAGTGGGATGGATCTGGACTTCTCCGCTGGCGCCAATATGTTCCAGACTTCCAATCACCGGCCCATGAACTCCTTGGACTGGGGAAAGTCCAATGACATGTTCCAGGAAACCAGAGCAGTGCCGACTCAAAACCAAGAGAATAATCCGCCAGCAAAGAGAGAACGGGCACTAGCACCTAAGCCTCCGATGTCAAGCCTCGACACGAGCATGGCAGATGCATCTATGTTTGGCCCGCCCTTCTCTGCTCCGGTTGACAATCCTTTTGCCATGATGAATCACGGCGGCGGCGGCGGCGGTGTGGACCCTGGGCTCCTTTTCACGCGACCACCATCTTCGGGCATGGAGCCAGCTACCTTTGATATTATGGGGCAGTCGTCGCTAATGCAGTCTTTCCCTCCACCAGAACCATTCCCAATTCCTGTAAAAGCGGTGAAAGAGTCGAAACGTGGACAAGTTCGTCGTTCGGGGAGCACCAAAGAAAAGGGCGCTGGTAAAAAGATAGACCGAGCATCTGCGAGCTCGCCAGTTAAATCTTCCGGTCGTCCCAACTTGTCGCGAAGTGTTAGCGAGACCCGAGGTCGAAAGCCTACTAGCAGGACATCCAACCTTCCCAACCTAGCCCCGGCTATCCGCCCGGGGCCTGCACCGAGCAATGCCCGATTAGCACCCCAAGGCTCAAGGGCAAGTGGACGAACATCTCCATTAAAGAATGACCACAGCCGACTATCCAGCTTGTCGTCGATCCCTGAATCCCTCAGTCCTGGGATCCGGACCTCGGTCAAATTCACTATTGATTCGAGGGGCCGAGCTCGTGCTGAGACCACGGTAATTGTCGACGATAATGCAGAACAAAGGCCAGCTTCTGCGGGGCGCCAACGGCAGCCGCGTAGCCAGAGCCGGAACTGGCCTTCGTCTGAGGACGATGAATCATCTACAGATGATGAACCTATTATCATTCCCAGCAGAAACAACTCATTTGCCATACCAGAGCCGCATAATCCGTCCATGTCACGCCATAGCCGCTCCCCTCAAAAGCATTTGAGTAACCAGAATGCAAGCAGCCTTGGCATCTACTACGAGCTTGGTTCTCCCCATCTCGATGACGAGAGTGATGCAGAGACGGTGATGAAGGTACCTGGTAAGAATGATCGTGGTGATGCGGCCAGTGAATTGCGGAAAGTGGTCGAGGACCGCCAGAAGAGAGCAGCTTTGAATACGAACCAACGTTTCTTGCCGGGACAGTCTTATAGCGCTAACTCGGCCATATCCTCGGCAAGACTCACAGAAGGCAGTCTTCCCACCCCATCGTCTGATGGAGGCAACCAAATCCGATGCGTTTGCAACACCACCGATAGCCATGTCAACGGAGATGGCTTTATGGTCCAATGGTACAACTACCCCTTTCCCTTGCATGGCAACTTTCCATTCTTGGTAACTGACACGAGTGTAGCGAATCATGTGAAATGTGGCTCCATGGTAAATGCATTAATATCACGCGACAGACGCTGCCTCGGGTATACGTCTGCGCCTTCTGCGCGAATACACCTAATGCCCATGGCATGCGTGGGCGTGAGATACGGAGGAATTTGGGAGGGTCGAACCCGCGTGTCTCGGCTACATCGCCGTTAGCCCATAAGTCATTCAAATCATTTAGGTGATATACTAAATATGAATGACATACAATAGAGAAGACAATGTTGGGTACTCGTAACACGAATGATCACAAAGTTGGGATATAGAATACGCTTGGGATATAGACAAGACGGAGGCAAGATGACTAGTTTCAATGGACAGCAACTGAATTGGACTGGACTAAGCTGAGAAGCATCTACGCATACATATCATGATACCCTAATCCAAGCTTACAGGCAACAATAGTCGGATAGCTACAGGAAATGCCGATGAACGGAAACACGGAAAATACAGGTGGCTGGGTTCGGGATAAGGTCAAGGCTACATGTTATGTGCTTTCTACCTGCTCATATCTACCCAGCTACCTACGTAGTATTTGGGTTTACCACTACGAAGTTTACCACGGTTGCGATTGACCATACATATCAAGTCAAACATGTGCGTGACCAGTGACTATTCGGGGATAATATATGCAAGCGGGCAAATGAAAGGCGATTATACCTGCACTCGTGTGGTCTAGACTATATAATAGCGTCAAGAGGTAACGCCGATTCTGGATATAAATGTGGTATTGTCGTCTGACAAGTAGAATAGACATGCCCGACCGTCTGCAAGCTGACGGCCGCTGTCGTACTTATCATATCATAATGTAGTGGTGATATCAGGATGTTGTATTACAATAGGTACATATACCTACATGTATTTATGCATCATGATGTCTTGCGTACATACATAGGTACTACCCGACATGTAATGTATCTATAGTACCGTGTACACTAGTGGAACTTGCCGATCTCGGAATGGTGGGGTTGAAAATTCCCCGAGCTAAGCTCCTTTACTTTTTTAACTTCAATTCCGCCGGCGACGGCGCGGGGCAGGTCTCTTGTGATTTAAGCTCAACCTTTACCGGTTACCGATAATCGGGGAGCTCAATTGGATCCCTCAAAATCGTTGAACAACGCACGAATATTATTTACCCTCTTTCTCTCGACGGTAGGGAAGATCAATTATATGCCCTTTTCTAAATTATACATTCTACCTTCCTTCCAATTGGAGCTTCACTCGTTCGACGCAGGTTATTGAAGAAGAAAGAAAAGAGAGAGAGAAAGAGAAGGAAACAATGGCATCATATAATATCGTGGTCTTCGGCGGCGACCACTGCGGTCCAGAGGTAAAAGCTCCCTTTCAACTTCTCGAGACTGGTAACTAGCTAGCTCAGCGGGCTAATTTGGACGTTCATTTGCAGGTCGTAGCCGAGGCCATCAAGGTATATATCTAACTTACACAACTTACCCACCCAAATTACCACCGACCCGGATCGAAAACGTCGGTCGCGTGACAAAACGAGAGCGTTCGAGAAGATTTAGTACATGGCCGTTGACGTTGGGGGAATATAGGTCCTGAATGCAATCGAGGCCAATGGCTCTTCGGGCGTCACGTTCAACCTCCAGGAGCACCTGCTCGGTGGCGTACGTCTTATCCCTAACCCCTAACCCCTAACCCCCCCTAATATTTCTTTTTGATGCTGACACCCCCACGACGCTCCCGCAGTGCTCCATCAACGCGCACGGCACGGCGCTCACGGACGCGGCGCTCGACGCGGCCAAGTCGGCGGACGCGGTCCTGCTCGGCGCGATCGGCGGGCCGGAATGGGGCACGGGCGAGGTGCGGCCGGAGCAGGGGCTGCTGCGCCTGCGCAAGGAGATGGGGACGTACGGGAACCTGCGGCCGTGCTTCTTCCCGTCGGACGCGCTCGTCGAGCACTCGCCGCTCAAGGCCGAGGTCTGCCGCGGCACCGACTTCACCATCGTCCGCGAGCTGACGGGCGGCATCTACTTCGGCGACCGCAAATCCGGCGACGAGACCGCCTCGGACACGGAGACGTACTCGCGCCCCGAGGTGGAGCGCGTCGCGCGCCTCGCCGCGCACCTCGCGCTCGCGCGCGGCGGCGGCGGCGACGGCCCGCCCGCCACCGTCTGGAGCCTCGACAAGGCGAACGTGCTCGCCACGAGCCGCCTCTGGCGCCGCGTCGTGTCCGAGACCATGGAGCGCGAGTTCCCCCAGCTGACGCTGCGCCACCAGCTCATCGACAGCGCCGCCATGGTCATGGTCAAGAACCCCCGCGCACTCAACGGCGTCGTCGTCACGAGCAACCTGTTCGGCGACATCATCAGCGACGAGGCGAGCGTCATCCCCGGGAGCATCGGGCTCAGCCCCAGCGCCAGCCTGAGCAGCATCCCCGACGGCATAGCTAAGTCAGAAAGATTTTTTTTTGTAAAAGGGCAACGAATATATGACAGTTGTTGTGGACTAATTTAAAAACGCACAGGTGTAATGGCATCTACGAGCCTATCCACGGTATGTTCACTCTTATCTTCATCTTCTTTCTCTTTTCCTTTTCATGGGGGGGGGGGGGGGGCGGGGGGCGGGGCGCGGGGCGGGGGGGGGGCGGGCGGGGCGGGGGGGGGGGGGGGGGGGGGGTGTGGGTGTGGGGGGGGGGGGGGGGGCACGGGAGC